>JAZHYW010003594.1:0-30065 GCA_037355805.1 Ixodes ricinus | reverse complement strand
CAATTTCAATGGCAACTTTTTAGTATTTTTTCTCCAGAACCACCGGACGGATTGACTTGGGAATGGTTTTATTAGAAAGATAATAAAAAACTGAGTCATATTGTGGCGCTACATTTCCCGATTTTTAAGCTTAAAACTTTTTACGGGAACTTAAAGATGCTTGAAAAGGCCTTTTTTTCCGTTCCGTTCTTCATAAACATTTAAAAATAAACCGGGGCCTAAATACAAATTTAGGCTCCACAATATTCAAGACCAAGACTTTTAGATTATATCTCTTATAAGATCTTTTTTCCAGAGATTCTCATTGTGACGATTTTTAACTAAGTTTGTAGCCTATCAAAACGTCAAAAAACCTGCTGTCAGGTGGCGCCATCTATGAGTGTTACCGCAAAACCTGCTCTTGAAATTGCGCAATGTGTTATTGCGCCCCGGACTACTTGCATCTTCAAGGTCGTCGGTTTGACAGTCGGGATTTTGAGGAAGTGTGCCTCTCGAAAGAGATCTTTTTTTTTTTTGCTTTTTGCTTTTCGTTTTGTTTGGGTTTGGGGGGGGGGGGCGAAGATACTTTGCGGGTTATCGCGATAGTGAGTAATATGTTGTCCATCGCCCGAGCGCGTCCTTGGGAGGATGTTCCGTTCTTTGTTGGTGTATTGAGGTCGCACAAATGCGAGTAAAAGGTTTCTTGTTTTTTTATTTTTTGTTTGGCGGCCTAGATATTTTGCGGGTGGGTGTGAGTCATTAGTTTTCAATCGCCAGAGCGCGTCAATGGGAGGATGTTCCATTCTTTGTTGGCGTTTGCGGTCACGAAAATGGGAGTGAAAGATTTTACCCTTCAAGCGGTCCTTGCGTGAGGCCTGAAGTTAGCAAATGCAGGCAGACAAAGCTACCGAAGCGTCAAAGAGTAGATATTGTCTTACCACTTCTTTCTGTTCGAAGTAGGATAGGTGATTTGATCTGGCGGATTCAAATATTCTGCAGAGATGCATTTAAAATGTTTACTTATTTTAAATGCGGAAGAAACATACGTGAGGTCGTCGATTTTGTTTTAATTTCGACATTCGCTTTGCATATCAACTGGTGGAGGCCGATTTCTACCAAAATAAAACAAACATCGCGAAAATTTCGTCAGTGAAGCTAAAAACACAACAAGCATTTTGGTAGTAGGCGTGACACGTTGCTATTTGGAAGTTGTGAAAGTCGCGCTGAAGATTCTTTGTTTGACTCGAACCAACACACTCCTGGCTCAGTATTATGGTGTTCGTCGATTGCACTGTCTTGGCTGCGATGAGCCCTTGGTCGGCTGTTACTGTTGGGCGGCGGACAAAAAATCTCACCGGAGAACGGGCGGCGGAAAAAAGCTCTCTGGAGAGAAGCTTACCAGTGAAATGCTCACTGCAAAACTGACAAATTCGGAGAAAAGCTAATTTACGAAATATTTTATAATTGTTCGCACTGCGGTGTTTATATTTAAAACTCACGTCCGCACTTTGCACAGCGCTCATGCTGCGCTTTTTGCGTGCTCGTATATTTGTGAAACCAAGCGTTCTTGTTCAGTCCCGGAAGAATAGCTTCCTTTCTAAGAAGAATGGGGAAGAGGCAGACGAATCCACAGTTTTGCAAAATGCGAGCAACTAAAAAAGTGGGGAACGCTTTTTTTTTTTGTTAACTTTTACATGGAGACAAAACATTGCCTCAATGTTGAGTACTATGAAAAGCAACAATGTGACCTCCGTCTCGGCGCCCGACGATTCCTGACCTCCCAAAAAGTATCAAGTTCGTCTTAGGCCACATAACCGAAATAGGTCATTGCTTACTACAAAGCAAAAGAAAAACGGAACATAATATTGCCGCGCACGCAGCTAGCCAAGTAGGCGGTGCGCCCGTGGCCAACGGTTACCTTGCTTATCTTCGACGCAATTAGCCGACATTCGTTGCCTGGCCGCGGATACACCTTTTTATTGTTTCTGTAATGTCGCGTTCTGGTAAATTCGAGAACCTTGTTGCTTATTCGAGATTAAAATGTTCTACGCGCCGAACCATCTACACCAATTGTTCCAGAAGCCCACTCGTCTAATAAGGAACTCCGCGTGGAGAGCCGGAGTCGGTCGCGATCCTGCTGTTTCGCCGACATCGACGCCTGCGACGCCAACCTTCTAATTTGTTCGCCCCATTAAACGTTTAGTTTCTTCAGTTACTCACCGCCTCATCCTTTGTCATTCGTGGCAAGAACTTTATCGTTTGGATGCAAAGAAAAACACTATTTACAAAAACGGGAAACGATCTGGCCAGAAACCATGTTCGATAAAAGGGCCGTTCTACGAAACGGCTTCGATGAAATTGGGTTCAATTACATGGTGTTTATTTAAATGACCTTGATAGAACAGAGTTCGATAATATATCGAGAGCTGCGAAGAAATAATGTTAAAACTGTTTGTAAATGTGAGCTTTTCTCCGCATCTATCCAAAAGAAACCAAAATAAGGTATTCTCTACTCAAATAAGGACTATACCCGTCGGTGCATCGATCTCATGTTTTTAAACTTGAATCGGTCATAGTATGCTACGAAGACCACAGCGGAGGTGGCCGCAGTACATAACTCACTGATACGCAAACATTCGACTTTATCTCAGTTTCGCTTGACATAAAATTGGCTCATTTCGAAAAAAAAAAAACTATTTATGATTTTGTAAAAAATATATACACATGACCCAAAAATCAAACAGCGCACTTTCGCTCTTGCACTATGTGCAACAGCGTTTACTTATTTGAGTGATTTGCGGTGGCGGCGTTTTGTCCAGGCGAACAAAACAAAACAAGAACGAATGCGGTGCTCGGTAACACATGCTAGGGACTTAGTGGCAATTTAAATAATTAATTACAGATTAATCACTTTTGCGAAGTGATTAATTATAATATGTAATTATGGAAGTTACAGTTTTAATAATTTTAAAGCATAGTTTTGTGGCAATAGAACTACGCTTTGATCAGTACGCATATAAGACGCAACACTATCTAAATTTGTGGTTATCGATTTTTTGGCGTTTCGGCAGTACAACATATAGTTCTGATACCGTGCCATTTCGAAAACGCACACCGATTTAGGAATCAGGGTGACCGTTGAAATTCGGTGCTCTAGAAAAAACGTTGGGACTCTAATGGCTGCTGATGGTATCGGGAACTGGTTCATTTCGTTTCTTTTTTTCGCACAAGGAGATCAGACACTTTTTTAGAGTTAGTAGCTTTATTTTTCAAAGCGCTGCTTCGCGGGAATGAAAAGTAGGCACTGAGGGGCCGCTATTTAGGACGCAACGCCATTCTGGCTTGTGGTAGATTATTTCGCGACACTATGACACGACACGTGGCATATTTCGTTTTGTAATGACGATATGGCATATTTCGTTTTTGTAATGACGATATCAACAGTCTACCTGCTATTTGGAAATTGTATCGTACGAAAAATCTCGGAACGCGAAGAACCGAGCCAAATGAATCCAAAGTAGCAGAGCAGCTAAAGGAGGCTTTCTCTAACCGCGTTTTTTTTCTTTCTAATCCGGTAAGAATTGGACAAAGGGCGCCCTTGGCGATGGCCTCGGAGGCCCAGAACCCTCCCCGCTATCCTCTTTTTGAACGAACAAAAGACAAAGCCATTTTCGCAGCTCGCAGGGCGGTGGGAAGGGCTGGGTGGGTCAAGCCGTCCGCTGATAACCGGAACAAAAAGTCGAGCTTTTTCTTTATTTTTATTTGGAAGCAGCACTATGTCGCGTAAGCACTTGGGTGGAAAGGCTTCCCCCCAGCGCCATCTGGATTGTGAAAAAGTTCCTATCGGAGATAAAATTCTACTGCGATATCCTCTTAAGAGTTAGGAGGGTCAAAGCCTCCCGCCACGAGAGGCCTCTTTTATCAAGTTGACTGGGAACGGGGTGTGTGAAGAGGACTACCAACATGCACAGGTCGTTTTCGATACCTTTTGTTTGAAGAACCTTGGGGAATACAGCGACCTTTACCTAAAGACGGACTGCCTCCTACTGGCCGATGTTTTCCAAAACTTTAGACGGTGGACGATGGAGACGTACAAAATTGAGGCTTTAAATTCCGTATCGTTACCGTCCCTAAGCTTGTCGTGTGCGTTGAAACAGTCGAAAGTAAGACTGCAGCTAATTGACGGTCCTGACACCTATCTCATGATAGAACAGGGTATTCGCGGAGGGATTACCCAATGCACAACCCGCCATGCTGTCGCAAATGTTCCGGGAACGGATACGTTTAACCCGCAACACAAACCGTCTCAGATTTTGGACTTGGACGTAAACGGTCTGTATGCGGCGACAATGAGAGAAACCCTGCCAGTGTCGGACTTTGAGTGGATGACGAAAGACGAGATTGCCTGCCTGAACATTGATGTCGTTCCAGATGACGCTCCGACGGGCTACATTCTGGAGGTAGACCTCAGATATCCTCACGACTTGCACGATACTCATTCTGACTTTCCCTTGGCCCAGGTGAACCAAAGCGTTCTCTACGATTGGTTATCCGACTATCAAGAAAGTCTCATGAACAAGTTTGAAATGCCCAGAGAGGAATCCACTAAGAAGCTGCTGCTCACACTTCATGACAAAACGAAATACGTTTTGCACTACCGGATTTTGAAACTGTACATCCAGTTAGGACTAGAGGTCTCCAAAATGCATCGGGTTCTCAAATTCTCTCAGCGAGCGTTATTGAGGGAGTTTATTGATTTTAACCACCAGCTGAGACAGCAAGCAATCAACTCCTTCCAGAAGAATCTTTCCAAACTGTCCATGAACAGCATATATGGTAAGACGATCGAGAATGCACGTAAACATGGACACAATTAACTGGGCGTTAAAGGTGACGATATACTGAAAATGCTTCAGAAGCCGAACCTGACGCAGTTTCGAGCACTTAGCTCGCAGGTCGTAATTTTCCAGTTCGCTCCGAAAGTGGTCAAACTCAAGCAACCACTCTACGCAGGGTTCTCGATTCTTGAGATATCAAAAATAGTAATGTACGACTTGTTTTATAATCAACTTCGTCGTGCGATCCCCTCAGCGTGGGCTCTTTACTGCGACACGGATTCCTTCTTCCTACACATTCACGGATCAGATGTAGACGACAAACTGCTCCAACTCCGAGACGCATGCTTGGATACATCTGGATATTCAGAGAGTCACAAGCTGTTTTCAACCGAAAACAAAATGAGGCTCGCTGTGTTAAAAAATGAATATCCCACTACTCACTTAGTGGCTTTTTGTTGCTTAAAACCAAAGCTATACAGCTTCAAAACAAGCAGCAACACGTGTTCCGTAAGAGCCAAGGGAGTAAAGAAATCTGAGTCTCGCAAGTTTACCTACGAGCTGTACAAGCATGCTCTAGAGACGAAAACTTTGCACAGAGTGACGTAGCACTTGATTGCTCAAAAACTTAACGAGAACAAAAGCATCGCGGTCGAAAAGATTGCTCTGAATCCGTTCGACAACAAGCGATACATTTGCAGCGACGGGATTACGACGTTTCCTTTTGGCCACAAGAGCGTTTTAGGAAGCGAGCGATCTGCCTCCTCATCACACGCCTTGTAAATATTTTGGACTCATCGCAATTGCTCGCGTTTCCCACCGGTGTGTCTTGAAACTTCTTGTGTGCATTTTTGTATAATCCGCCAATGTACGAAAGGCGTATCCTATCTCTCTTCTCATCTCACGCCCTGATCTTGTAAATATTTTTTTTTATTGTATCGTGCGCGTTGCTCTGGTATTCCACTTTTTTTTGCCTCGGATGTGTTTTGATTTTGCTTGTGTTGTACATTTTTGTGTAAAGTGCTTCCAGTGGTTTCTTTGCCGCGTAGAGTGATTTTAAAAGCCGTATCTGTATTTATAAGTGTCCGTGTTTTTAGAGCGAATGATAATAAAAAACATGAAACATCATATCTGTTTCATCTCTAACGCGTATGGATGCGATCAGGCTCCGGTCCATTTCCCACAATGCGCCGTTCAGCAGAGAGATGCCGATAAATTATCGAGAGATGACGTGAGCGCGATAGAGTTGACGCCATCTACCAAACTGGCGCTAAAATTAGCGAGATATGTCGCATGATAATGGTAAAAGTTCACACCAGCAAAATGATTCAGATGCGCGCCATCTACAAACAGACTCGACAACTCCCACGCATTGCGCGCACGCGAAAATACGGATGGGCACACCTTAGGAAGACGCGCAATTCAACTTTTCAGCAACAGATGGCGCAAGGTCAGTTAAGAAGAACATGAACTTTTAAAGGATCAGAAAGGAGTGCGCCGAACATTTGTGGCTTAAAGGAAAAGTTGCTGGGGAGTCTACAGTCCTTGGATTTGTTTACTTATGGACAGGGACAGGTGCTAAAGAGGAAAACAGAAAAATGATTGATTGCATATCAAGAGACATTAGTAAGCTAGGGGAAGGCTCTGAAATTATTATTATGGGAGACATGAATGCCCATATCGAGGGTCTGGATGGATATACGGACTCAACTGGAAGCTTATTACTAGAACTGGTGGAAAAGCATGACTTAGTTTTATGTAATACCAGTCAGAAGTGTGACGGGCACATAACGTGGGAAACTGGCAATCTACATTCAACTATAGATTACGTACTCATGTCACACAAAATATATGGTAAGTTACAAGTAATGAAAACAGATGAAGAAGGTTCCAAAAGTCTTGGTAGTGATCACAAACGTATTAAGCTGAATTTTGCCAGAGAAGTAAATGCTGAACCTACACAACATAATTCAAAGCAAACTTTCTGCAGCGACAAAGAGTTGGAAATAGTTGCTGAAAGAATAGAGGAAGCAGTTTCAGGGCAACGGTATACAGATTGGACCTATGAGAGCCTAACTAGACTTTTTGTTCTGGAACTAGACAAAGTTAAGAGTAAACGAAAAGGGAAGCAAGGATATAGACCAAAAAGCTGGTGGGACAAAGAAGTGAAGCAAGCATTACAAAAACGTCAGGAAGCCTCTAGAGAACACAGGTATTCCAAGCGTAGTGGGGAGTCAGAAACGGAAATAAAAAGAAGATGGGACACTTTTATAACATGTCGCCGAGAGGCATTCAGTTTAATCAATGCGAAAATTCAGAGAAAGGGTGTAGAATGGATGAGTAATGTAAGCAAGAAAGATAGAAACGCAGCCAAGAAGTTTTGGGAGCACTTGAACTCACTCGGTAAAACGACGCAAGCTAGACAGATGTTCATACTCTCGGATCAGGGAGATCAATTAGAGGGAGATGATGCGATACGATATATAGGAGCAGTGATGGAGGAGAAATTTCGGGAACAGGTACATGTGGAAGATACGAGAACCGAAGGAAGTAACAGTCCAGCTTGTGACATCGCGGATTTTGGACAAAGAGAATGGGAAAAGGCGGAACGAAGAGTCCCTAGTGGCACGTCAACAGGCAAAGATGGTATCCCAATCAAGCTGGTGAAGAATTTTGGTCCTAAATCTAAGGCAAAACTAAGGGAGGTAGTGAGCACTATGATAACAAAAGGAAATATTCCAGATGCATGGAGGCTTAGTAAGATGAGTATGATATATAAGGGAAAGGGAGATAAGTCTGATATTAGGAATTATCGTCCCATAACCGTGACACCAGTTATTTACAGGTTGGTAATGCAGATTATAAAGAACCGACTGGAGGAATGGGTAGATTGTGAGGGCATACTGGGCGAGTTACAGAACGGGTTTCGGAAACAAAGAAGGTTGGAGGACAATATATTTTCTCTAACACAGTGTATAGAAATAGCGCAAAAAGAAAACAGACAGCTTTGGATGGCGTTTCTGGATATCAAGGGTGCCTATGACAATGTGAACCAAAGGAATCTGTGGGACATAGTGGAGAGCTTAAACCTAGATGAAGGACTAACAGCAATATTGAGGAACATTTACAAAGATAATAAGGTGATTATAACATGGGAAGGAAAGGCAACGGGGGAAATAGAGATAGGACGAGCCTTAGGCAGGGGTGCCCGTTATCGCCTTTGCTGTTTATGTTGTATCTGAGAGGATTGGAGGATAGACTAGAGAAGAGTGGGCTTGGATTCGACCTTTCGTACAGTAAGCTAGGCCAAAAAATTCAGCAATCCTTACCGGGATTGATGTATGCAGATGATATCGTACTAATGGCTAACAACAGGATAGATTTACAGGAATTAATGAGCATCTGTGGTAGGGAAGGGGAGGAATTAGGTTTAGAATTCCGTAGTGAAAAATCAGCAGTCATGATTTTTAACAATGATGAAGTTGAGAGGCTGAAAATACAGAATATTACAGTGGAGAGAGCTAGTAAATACAAGTATCTAGGAGTATGGATATGTGATGGTGCAGCATATCTCAGTGAGCATGAAAAGTATATAATAGGTAAGGGCAACAGAAATGCAGCTGTAATGAAAAATAGAGCACTTTGGAATTATAACAGGTATGAGGTGGTGAGAGATATTTGGAAAGGGGTCATGGTGCCTGGTTTAACTTTTGGAAACGCAGTGCTATGCATGAAATCCGAAGTGCATGCAAGACTAGAAATAAAACAGCGCGGAGTAGGTAGGCTGGCTTTGGGGGCACATTGCAAAACGCCAAACCAGGGAGTGCAAGGAGACATGGGATGGGCGTCATTTTAGGGCAGGGAAGCTGCGAGCAAGATTGAATTTGAGGATCGGTTGAGGCAAATGGATGGGGAGCAATGGGCACGAAAGGTTTTCAGCTTTTTATACATGAGGAGTATAGACACAAAGTGGAGACAGCGCACTAGGAAATTAAGAGGAAAGTTTTTAGGCTATAGTGGGGTTACGGAAGAGCAGGTATCCGTTAAGAAGAAAGTTAAGGCCACAGAAAGAGATCGGTGGCTAGAGGGAATGCAGACAAAGAGGGCTCTGGAAAGCTATAGATTAAACAAAACAGTTATTGCCAAAGAAAGCATTTATGATAATTCTAGGGAAGCTCATTGTTGTTTGAGGCAAGGACAGGTGTTTTGCGAACCAGAACATACAGAGCGAAGTACCAGGAAATGGATACAGTGTGCGCTGCTTGTGGAGAGGTGGACGAGACGGCTGAGCACTTGATACTCCACTGTAAAGGGCTTCACCCTATGCCTACCGAAGACAACATAGATTTAATAAAGTCATTGGGTTTTAGAGACAGCGAAGGAAAAGTGGATTACAAGACAGTAGAGATTACCATGCAAAGATTAAGTGAATGGTGGCAGAAAGCACGAGAAAACTAGGTATTTTCTTATTAACTGATGGCAAGGGGTTTTATAGCCTCACTTTCTGTTCAGTGCAGAGTGTATATAGTTTTCACATTTAAATATTCTAAGCTTAAATGGTAAGACAAATTGGCTAGGTGGCGTAAGCTACCGCCCGATCCAAAGGGCTCAGCCGTATTCATCCATCCATCCATCCATCCAGCCGCAAGATGTCACTCATGCCCTAACAACAAAGACGCTTAGCAACAAAAGACACGCGCCATCTATGAACCGAGGCGTCAACTGCGCAGCGATTCGAATATCAGGTGACGTTGGTCACATGACCCCCCCTGCCCCGGGAAAACACGCGACAATGCATTTCTCGTCAGTCGGCGACAAATCTGTGTCGTCATCGTGACGCTGCATTTTCCCGACTGGCAGATGACTCAACAATCCTGAACTCTTCCTTCATCCCTGTAGCGCCCTCCGGTGAATGACTCAGCAATTCCGTTCCAAATCCAAGCGTTGCGACAGCTCTAACACGTGATCTGAATTGCGCGCTCGACGTACGAAATACTTGGACGAGTTGAAGATGCGAAAGAAGCACTGTGCTCGTAGCTCAGACGATAGAGTGTTGGACTTCTGAGCAGAAGGTAGCGAGGTCGATTCCGCAGAACCTTTTTTAGCTAATAAAATGCATTTACCCCTCAGCGATTCGAATGTCACATGTCCTTCGTCGTCATGTGACCGTCCCGCGCTATGACGTCATATTCCTGTGACATTATCCTCTGGCGAATGACTCAACTGAACTCGCGTCCACTGGGAGCATGATTGACAGGTCCCAAAATTGGGGGCCGACGACCGGGCTATGGAAAGTGTGACGTCACGATCACGTGGTAGGATGCAGGATGGAACCGAGGTGCGGGCCGAGTGTCGTCCCGACCTCTGACGTCATCATCATGTGAATCTGGCGATTGATTGACAGGTCCCTAAATTTGGGCATGCGGACCGGGCCGTGGGAGGGGCCACGGGCGTGGGAACGTGACGTCATGGTCACGTGGGAGGATGACACTGTATACGATTGGACAGAGTCCTTTGCCGCATACGTGCACTGAATTTGTTTAGATCCGTGTACAGGACCAGAATTTGTTTACTTCCGTGTACGTGACCAGAATTTGTTTACTTCCGGCTCAATAGTGTATCATAATATACCGTGGGGGGCGTGGGAACGGGGCGTGGGAATGTGACGTCATGGTTACGTGGGAGGATGATACAGGATGGAAAAGAGGCGCGTGCCGCGTACGTGCGCTGATTTTGTTTACTTCCGTGTACGTGACCAGAATTTGTTTACTTCCGGCTCAATCGTGTATCATAATATACCGTGGGGGCGTGGGAACGGGGCGTGGGAATGTGACGTCATGGTTACGTGGGAGGATGATACAGGATGGAAAAGAGGCGCGTGCCGCGTACGTGCGCTGATTTTGGTTACTTCCGTGTACGTGACCAGAATTTGTTTACTTCCGGCTCAATCGTGTATCATAATATACCGTGGGGGGCGTGGGAACGGGGCGTGGGAATGTGACGTCATGGTTACGTGGGAGGATGATACAGGATGGAAAAGAGGCGCGTGCCGCGTACGTGCGCTGATTTTGTTTACTTCCGTGTACGTGACCAGAATTTGTTTACTTCCGGCTCAATCGTGTATCATAATATACCGTGGGGGCGTGGGAACGGGGCGTGGGAATGTGACGTCATGGTTACGTGGGAGGATGATACAGGATGGAAAAGAGGCGCGTGCCGCGTACGTGCGCTGATTTTGTTTACTTCCGTGTACGTGACCAGAATTTGTTTACTTCCGGCTCAATCGTGTATCATAATATACCGTGGGGGCGTGGGAACGGGGCGTGGGAATGTGACGTCATGGTTACGTGGGAGGATGATACAGGATGGAAAAGAGGCGCGTGCCGCGTACGTGCGCTGATTTTGTTTACTTCCGTGTACGTGACCAGAATTTGTTTACTTCCGGCTCAATCGTGTATCATAATATACCGTGGGGGGCGTGGGAACGGGGCGTGGGAATGTGACGTCATGGTTACGTGGGAGGATGATACAGGATGGAAAAGAGGCGCGTGCCGCGTACGTGCGCTGATTTTGTTTACTTCCGTGTACGTGACCAGAATTTGTTTACTTCCGGCTCAATCGTGTATCATAATATACCGTGGGGGCGTGGGAACGGGGCGTGGGAATGTGACGTCATGGTTACGTGGGAGGATGATACAGGATGGAAAAGAGGCGCGTGCCGCGTACGTGCGCTGATTTTGTTTACTTCCGTGTACGTGACCAGAATTTGTTTACTTCCGGCTCAATCGTGTATCATAATATACCGTGGGGGGCGTGGGAACGGGGCGTGGGAATGTGACGTCATGGTTACGTGGGAGGATGATACAGGATGGAAAAGAGGCGCGTGCCGCGTACGTGCGCTGATTTTGTTTACTTCCGTGTACGTGACCAGAATTTGTTTACTTCCGGCTCAATCGTGTATCATAATATACCGTGGGGGGCGTGGGAACGGGGCGTGGGAATGTGACGTCATGGTTACGTGGGAGGATGATACAGGATGGAAAAGAGGCGCGTGCCGCGTACGTGCGCTGATTTTGTTTACTTCCGTGTACGTGACCAGAATTTGTTTACTTCCGGCTCAATCGTGTATCATAATATACCGTGGGGGCGTGGGAACGGGGCGTGGGAATGTGACGTCATGGTTACGTGGGAGGATGATACAGGATGGAAAAGAGGCGCGTGCCGCGTACGTGCGCTGATTTTGTTTACTTCCGTGTACGTGACCAGAATTTGTTTACTTCCGGCTCAATCGTGTATCATAATATACCGTGGGGGGCGTGGGAACGGGGCGTGGGAATGTGACGTCATGGTTACGTGGGAGGATGATACAGGATGGAAAGAGGCGCGTGCCGCGTACGTGCGCTGATTTTGTTTACTTCCGTGTACGTGACCAGAATTTGTTTACTTCCGGCTCAATCGTGTATCATAATATACCGTGGGGGGCGTGGGAACGGGGCGTGGGAATGTGACGTCATGGTTACGTGGGAGGATGATACAGGATGGAAAAGAGGCGCGTGCCGCGTACGTGCGCTGATTTTGTTTACTTCCGTGTACGTGACCAGAATTTGTTTACTTCCGGCTCAATCGTGTATCATAATATACCGTGGGGGACGTGGGAACGGGGCGTGGGAATGTGACGTCATGGTTACGTGGGAGGATGATACAGGATGGAAAAGAGGCGCGTGCCGCGTACGTGCGCTGATTTTGTTTACTTCCGTGTACGTGACCAGAATTTGTTTACTTCCGGCTCAATCGTGTATCAATATATACTACTCTCGTTGAAAGGTTTTCCTTTTTTTGTTTTTGCGATGCGGTATTTTTCGCTTCTATGACTACAATTTGCGTCGTTTTAGACAATAAAAAATACAACCTTTGGGTATGCAATGCCCCTTAACATGTTCAGTCCAATTCTTTATTTGTGTTTTGCGGAGAATAGAAGCTCAGCTGGTTAAAAGTAGGGAGTCTAACCGGTCATCATTGCGGTTTGGCACGGGTTCGTGTTCAGTACCAGAGTGTCGAACCGGAACCGAACCGAACCGAAAACCGGAACAGAACCGTTATTTTAGCCGAACCGGAACTGAACCAAACCGAAATCTTCGCCGCCATCTTGGAACTGAACCGGAACTGAACCGAAAAAATATAACGGTAACCGGTTCAAAACGGTTCACGGTAATTTTTTTTACAAAATGAGCGTTGGAGAAGTAGAAATCGGCAGCTGCATTTCTATGTAGTGATCAAATTGTCATAAACCGAATTGCAATGTATAAGAAATTGTAGGTTTTTGTGGCGCTTTTGTATTGACACTACGATTAATCGTGTGTCACGTGACGTCATGGTTTCAAGACAGGCTGTCAAATAATGTCACGTCACGTGGCCTCGTGGCGTAGATTACTCACCGCGTCCAAGTCGAGTTAAATTCAGAACGTCAATTTCACACCCTCTTCTCCGACGTTCCGTCTGCTTCTTCCTCCCCGGCCTTCTTTTCCCTCGCCATACCTTCTTGAGTTTCAACGGAATATAGATGTATTAGCTTTGTTGACGTCGTGACGTCACATGTCATCACTAAAACCCATTTATACAGAAAAGTAGCGACATCCTTTAAAGAATGACGCCAGCTATCTTGGGCCAGACCAGGCGGCGCTACCGTCGACGCGCGGGTTTAGAAAAGCGAAACAAATATAAAAGGTGTGCGCATCACAGGAGGAGGGAGAAGGAATGCCTATGCTGTCGGAGTGCAGTGCATGCTGTGAGCTCATGTCGCCAATCAAATTACACCGACTGTGCAACGTCCCGGCTTTCATCGTCTTTCCTTGAGCACATCCTTCGAGGCTGGTAGACCGTGACAGTGCTCTTTAGCTTGTGTGTAATTATTTGCGTGTCTTTCAGCCTTTGACTGCGCTCTGACTCAAGTATAGGAAGGCCGTATGCTATCTTGGGCCAAACCAGGCGGCGCTATACTGTCGACGTGCGGGGGTAAAAAAGCAAAACATAATTAGATAAAAGGTGTGCGTGTCAAAGGAAGAGGGAGAAGATGTCGCTAGCTTTTTTTATTCAGGGGCATTAGCCATCACGACTTTTCACTGCGAGTCATGCGACACCGTGACGTACTCGGTTGTCACGAGCCTGAGCTGGGTGCTCGGGTTCTTGACAATCAGCATCGCCAAACATTCGTGTTGGCTGGTGTTCAGTCGAAAATGAGAATAACCGAACTCTAATAAAACCTAAATCTCAACCCATGCTTTATTCTTTCTTCTTCAACTGCCCTAGTCCGTTGACAAACGGCGATGGTTAAGTGGCTGTCGACCTACTGAGCCCGACCTACTGAAACGTCGGGCCACTAAATGTTTAGGACTTGGTTTGTGTAGGTCTGTATTTGTCAACTTTTTGACCGAACCAGACGGAGTTCCGTCAAACGTGTTTACGTTTAAAACATCCATTCCTGTATAGTTCGTTTTGCAGTAAGGCGTCGTGTATGGAATTATTTAGAAGAATACAATTTATTATCTCTCTCCCGCATATTTCGTGCATTTGCCTTAGTTTATAACGTGAGCACACAGTTCTTTTTTGGCATACCCCGCGACCTGGTGTTTCACACTGCCAAACAGCGAACAAATAAGCACGTTCCGCAGACTCAACAGATGGCGTATTTTTGAGTATCGTCCTCCCGTGTCGGTCTGAAGCGGTTATGTGAACTTCATACAGTCAAATTCATTTATGACAATAACAAATATTTTCTTACTACCTGAAGACTTGACAACATAAATAAAGGCCTATCACCATAAAGATATATATCATAAGTTAAGGCACCTACAAATTATCTGAAATATGCTCTGCAAATTGTTTCCGGCGTTTTTATCCTCGAGAGGCACGTGCATAAGTGATTTGGAAGAAACTTATGTTGTTTTTGTTTTTATTTTGAGGCTGATTTAAATAACTTGTGTTCCTGACGCATATTCAACTTCTGAAACATATAGAAGTCTGTTGCTTTTTATTTGATGAACAACCATTTTATGTGTCTGTGGGCTGGATAAAAACAAAGTGCATACACAGTGGCGCGTGGCAGAACTATGACGATTGCGCACGTCAGAAAGTGACCAATTAAGTAGCTGTAATTTCAAGTAGACTATGAAATACCCCTTTGTTGTATATAACAAAAAAGCACCAATTAGCAAGGGTGATGCTTATTTACAAATTGAATTGACCGGCATCTTGTCAAAAACAAACATCAAACGCCAAGCTATGTCGAATAGGTGCACTTCAATGCGCTCTATTTTAGGTCATATCCGAACTGAATACGAAGGTCCTCTTTTCTGCATTATTATACGCCTGCATCACGGCGCTGAGTTTAAGCAATACTGGTCAGGAAAGCAACCGTTGTGCTTGCCGCTTAGACTTTCTATAAAAGGTAGACTGAAAGGGTTTGTCCTAAAACTCTCCTGACATTTTGAAAATCTTATTGATTTAAGCTCAGTTGCATCGTCATCATATATATTGTGAAACGTAGTTTATAATCTAGATTTCAAAATATATTTGGCGAGAACGTGCCCATTTCATGATTGTATGCACTATCTAATTTCTCAGTACAAGAGCACAGTAGGACTTCACTTTTAATATTGCAACGCAAAGGTTTACCAATCACGCGCATTTAAGACGACCGATGAGACTGATAACCTTTAGATTCAGGTAATATATGTGCGACTGAGGTAAAAAGAAATATATGTTGAGTCATATATGTTAATCTAGCTGTTCATTTACTGTTTCATCGAAATTAAACAATGCAATTTATTTTTGGTAGCTGAAAAAAAAAGTGGATTCAACAAATGATAAAAAGCTATATAGTTACTAGTTTCACTCTTGAAAAAGTGCCTATTGCCGAACGAACGCGAAAAATATACTCTCAGTTTAGCGGTTCAAACCGGTTCGAACCGGTTCGAACCGGTTCGAACCGTTATTTTTCGCTCCTCGGAACTGAACCGGAGTTGAACCAAAATTCGTGAACCCGAACCGGAACCGAACCGATAAAAATTTCGGTTCGACACTCTGTTCAGTACCTTTGCATTTTGTTCTGGTTCGAATCTGGGTCAGTGATGTTTTTTTTTTCAAATAACGGTTCCATTAACGTTCCACCAAGCGCGAACCAGTTTAAACCGGTGCATAAAAATTAAGTCTAGTCCACAGCTCTCGGAGAGTTTTAATAAGGAAAAGATGAGCTCAACAGAACGTCACCTGCATGAAACTACCAAGGTACAATACTCACATGGGAAATGGATCATATAAGAGGCACGGTGACACCGCTACAATAGCGCGCATCTACTCGCGAACTACCCACAGAAAACAAATTTTTCGTTTATTTGTTTAAAAAGGAGTTTAGTCTGCCAGAGTAGAACGACATTGTTACCCACAGTAGATGAGAAAATTAGTCAGTGCAGTATGACTACTATCCTGGGTCTTTGAGTGGTACCACACAGTACTTATAATGACAGCACGCCGGTGCGATGCTCATTTAGATCGAAACGGCAAACTATATATACCGCAAGCGCCAGCGACTTGCTCGAACCAATAAGTTGAAGAGGCGAAAGTCAGAGAAGGCCTGTCGAAAAACAAGCAAAAAACAAAAGAACAAAACAGGCGACTTGCTGTTGCTAGAAAACGCATACACCAAGCAAAATGTTCTCCCAGCCGCGTCCAGGGCTCTGGCAACTGACATCCCGGTGACCGGCGCGGCAGTGTCGCACTCGTCGTGGCTTTCGCCTCCTGGCGCCTGCAGATTTCGCCACCACGGAAAAAACCGCGCCGACGGCCGACAACATTTAATTTTAAGTTGATGTTTACGTTCGTTTTCACATTCTTTGAAAATTATTGCTTAGCAGCCAGAAAAGAAAACACCCCCACACACAAACACGTAAACACATACACACCAGTGTCAGTGATTTCCCCCTATTGAAAATTCTCATTTGTATGAAAAATGTCTGTGTCCAATAAACACATATGAATCATACAAGATATATAAGAACATATAAGAACCATATGAACCACATAAGAACTGTATAAGAACTATATGAGATATATGAGAACTTACAAGCGCCATATGAGAGATTTGTGAGAAGTTTCTTATACGTTTCTTATATGGTTCTTATATATCTTATACAGTTCTTATATAGTTCTTATATGGTTCTTACATGGTTCTTATATGTTCTGTATATATCCTGTATGATTAATATGTGTTTATTGGACACCAGAAATGTCTCATACAAAGGACTTTTTCACTAGGGCCTACACACCTTTATTGGGCTGTGCACACCCCTTGTTTTCGTGAAGGCACCCATTTAACTCGCAACGACTCCACTTTTATAAACGCCCTCCCCCTACCCACCCTTACCTCCCACCTAAAAATTTAGACACCTGCCTAAGTTCAATGCCTGGGAAGCCCATGTTACGCTCGCACAAATAATCCACATCTCGCCTCTCGGAGTTTCACCTTGCGACGTACCGCAATGGACGCTAAGAGCCACACAAGCGATTTCATAGATCATAGCTTGTCTCGTGTCTTTGCAGTCCCCGCGTCGTTGCGCCCAACCGGAAGGGCACGTGACACCCTTTAAGCTGTGAATTGATTCAGGTGGCTCGTAGCGTTTCTTGCTCTCCATCCTAACGTGAATCAAAATATTGAAGTGTGAGCCTTCCCACCGACTCCCCAACGAAAATTGATGCTGTACATAGAAGTGCAATATACTTAGTTTGTTTTATTATAGAGCAGATGTCTCCATGTCGTCGCTGTGGTTGGCTTTTGTAAAAACCGAACCGCTAACGCCAGCGTCACAACTTTTTATTTATTTTTCGCCGCCACCTGCAAGGAATTCGCGGCTCATATTTTATTACGCCGGACCGTTAAACATGAACCGTTAACCGCCTCAAGAGATTACGTTCTGTTCCGGTTGGCGTTAAAAATTAAATCTTTGCTTTGGGGTAATGTTTTGTTGCGGTTCACTGGAAAACAATAATTTTTCTCCGGTTTTCGGATCGTGTTCGACACGACGTTATGTTTAAAATCTACCTGCTAATGGCGTATTATTATAACAGCCGCTTGTCGTGTCTCACGGAGCCACGAAAGACCAGTTGTTTATCTAACTATTCAGTTCTGGTAGTTTCACGGAGGGCGTGCCATTTCCACTCTCGAAGGACAATAAGCCAGTGAGGCAATGAAGCCGTCAGTTAACTACAGTGCAACGGTGCTGTAGCAACTCTCCATTCGCTAGCGAATTTCACTATCAGGACGTGGGCCGGAAATGAAATCTGAGACAGCTCGCATAGCAACCCAGCCCATTCCATTCCCACTCCAGTCCTCGCAAAGGTAATATAATTCCGATTCCCATTCTACTCCCCCAGCGCGACCGCCATTCAATTCCGGGGTCGCGAAAGAGCGGAATCTTTTTGGAATCATTCAAACTCCGGAGAGGCGACTCCGGAATAGTGCTCTAAAGGAACGAAGTCCAACTTATAACTGGCGCTCACCAAGACAAGGCTTTGCAGCAGCAGGTGCTCGCGCCTATCATCGGAGACAGCCCCAACACGAAGCCCTGTCGGGGACAGCGTGCCCATGAAAAGGTGGCTGTATTGGATCGTTCACTGTCTATATATAGACACCCAAGGATACCTATAAGCATCCTTGTGCGCTCTGCCCTATAGCGCCCCCGCGCCCCCAATAAACAGCCTCTTTGTTAGTCTGGACATCGATCTGTGCACTAGCATCCTGAGCCCGATAGATGTTATCAGAGGTGACCTCGACCTTCTCGGAGGCAGAAATAAGACAGACACCACTGGAGCCGTTGCAGCTGCGTGACAACGTAGCCGCTGCCTGAAAGAAGCTAAGCAACGAATTGAAGTGTTTCTAGAAGCAACGGAACCCACGAAGTCATGCCGCAAGGAACAAATGGCCGCAATCTTCTTCCACATCGAGGTGTCAGCAAGTCATCAACGTGTTAAACACGTTAAATTTATTACCTCAGCAGCAGAACGACTACGACGTGCTAGTAAGGACATAGTGAGGACTACTGCCTGACCAACTGCCACGAGGCCTATGAGCGTTACGCGTTTCGCACGCGTCACCAAACAGAGGAGAGCCATTAGACCTATTTTTCCGGGACCTACAACTCAAAGCTAAAACCTGCAACTTTGTAACAGCTAGAGGAATTATGCTCCGTGATCATATCGTCTATGGAATCAGGAGCACGCTGCTATGTGAGAAGTTGCTAAAAGAACCTTACTCTAGGAGTAACCATCCACTGTTGCAAGGTCGAAGAGCGCGCCGAAACGCAGAACAAAGCGTGTAACTAAAAAATCCGCAAAGCTTAAACCAGTTCAGAAGGGATAAGGCAAACAGCGTGAAGGCAGCGAATGCCGTTCTTGCAGCTCGTATCACGAGCCAAGAAAATGCCAAGAGCACGGGAAAACGTGATTCAAGTGCATGAAGCCACACCGTTTCGCCTTGTTGTTGCAGGAACAAAACGACCGTTAATGGCTAGGCCGACGGCGACTAGAGTGACATCGTCTTTGATATTTTAAAAATCTCCACCACCGAAAGCAGCCAAAGCAGCTGCGACTGGGTCGTCAAAACGCACATTCAAAGGGGCGAAATGCGTCTGAAAGTCAATATGAGAACGCAGGCGAACCTCTCCCCCGGGCGCTGTTTGCGAAGACTGAAAACCAAACAGCAGCCTGGTCCCACGAGTATGGTTCTTCGCCACTACGGGGGCGGCGAAATTCCACAGAACGGAACAGTTTGTCTCCCGGTGCACTTCGGCAAGGCGGCGTGTGCAGCTCGGCTTCTTCGTGTAAAAGAAGCAGTCCATGCAGGGCCTCAGAGCGAAGGAACAGTTTGTACTGGTGAAAGAGTGGACTCGCTGCATAACAAGTCGCCCAGCCAATGTACCAAGCAGCAATTTCGAAGTCTCTTCGCCTGTATCCGCAAAACGGGACGCGAGTAGAAGATTGTGCTTCTACAGAACGTCGTAGCGGTCTTCCAGCCCGCCCGGCGAGTATTGCACGCGCTCAGGAGAGCAACGTACGGGGGAACTGAATTCCACGGAGGCCGCAGGCAACATCTCTAAAGCCGAAAAACCATTCGATTGCGTGAGTCCCTTGGTCAATGTACGACAAAAGAACGGCAAGCTTCGCAAATGCATGGACCCTCTAAAGGTGAACTGGGTGTTAAGCGATAACTTTTTCAACGGCCATGGTGTTGAGAGAATGGAATGTGAGACAGCGCGCGCAAACAATTTCAGCGGCCTTGACGCGAACACTGGCTTTCAGCACATCCGCACTAGAAGAACACACACAATTTTCCCATTCAGCAATTCCTTACATCTTTAACCGATATCTCAGGGTGCCCTTTGTCATCGTGTTGCACCCCACCTATTTCAAAGCACAATGGCTCATTTATTCGGCAGTCTCTCCGGTCTTTGGGTGTACATCGATGATATACTGGTGTAGGGTGTAACGACGAGAAAAGCAAAATGACCGCCTTCAGAAGACATTTAAACGGCAGACCGTAAATTCAAATTTACTGTCTGACCGTCATCTCCCAGTGAAATAAACGGTCACAGTAAAAAAAGATACCGTTAATTTTACGGGCAATAGTGAACAGACCGTAAACGAGATTTACTGACTGCCGCTAAAATCACGGCATGGTGGCAGTTTATGTGCCGGTCAACTGACCGCTAATGTAATGGTCACCGTTAAAATGTTCACCGTTTAATTCACTGCCGGTTGACCATTGTAAGAAGTAAATTGAAGGTGCAAAAATGGTGCCACAATGAAGCGCACAGCACTTCGTACAACACGTCAAAAAGATTTCAGAATTCGACAAACTTAAGCATTGTCAAATTCGATAACCTTCCCACCGCATTGTACGACATGCTTCGCGTTTCACTGCACATGTTTCGCTGCTTCGATTCACTTCCTACAACTGGTCAACAGACAATGAATGGGACAGTGAGTCAAATAGTCTCTTAGGTTAGCCATTTTGTGCCTGTAAAATCTGTGGCATGCTGTATATTGTAATCGGAGTAGTCTTCATGTCTGCAATGTGATCGTTGTGTATGTACATGCAAATGCAGTTAAGTCACAACACTGCATAAATAATGTGTAGGAGAGAAGTAGAAACAGCAGGTTTATTTACTTGGATGGAGAGACCCCAGGCCCATCCACCCTTTGATCTGGAAAAGAAATAAGCCATTTATCAATATAACATATATGAACGTACCGAAAAATAGGCAATATAGTAGATATGTTATATAATGTAAGCCACGCTTTATTCGCTGTGCAAAGAAACCGATGGTGCTTACAATGTTTGAAAAACAGTCAACCTTTCCCCTCCCGTGAAGAAGGAAGACCAGCAGAGCTGTACTCGATACACTCTGTGCTTCTTCGTCATCGTCTGTTTTCCGCGCTGTTTCCTACGATGAATTCCCACCTACGCGCCCAACTATCCATTCTTCTATTATAGCTGGAAAGGTTGCTGCCATCTACGAGCGACGGCGGAAACCATAGTGGTTGTGTGCTTCCAGTCGTCACTTATAGATGGCGGTAGCTGTCCAGGTAGGTTTGTGTCAACATACACGGACACAATCCTGAGGAACCTCGCCCTTAACAGCTCCACTGTAAAAACTTTTTGTGAAAACTGAATACTGTAACTTAGCTTCTGCTAATCAAGTCAAACTTCATTATATCTCAGTAGCTATAAACCATGTAGTATATGTATTCTGGTGTTCCCAAATACCATTTCAGTATAATATGGTGGGTGTAACAGCTTCGAAAAACGAGGACAATGAAAGGAACAGGCACGACAGGACAACAGCTGTACTCGCAATTGAAAAATTCTATTGAAAAGGAAAAGAGAACACATACGTCAGTACCAGATAACACAATGTGTAATCAAACAATACGCCCTCCACGAGGCCCATGTCATCAAAATAGGTTCACTAGATAGACACAACCCATGCCAGTCAAGGTCTGGCACAAAAAGGACAGCTCCTTATCACACAAGGCAACCGACGGCTCACTCAGACATCTTTCTCCGAGACACGAAATATAAAAAGCCTCGATAATTTCGCAGGTGGCCTTCTCTATGCCTTCCTTCAACCGTCACCTCGTCAAAGGCGGGCTGACACGTGTAGTCTCTGCAATGCAAAGGGAGGAGTCCCCTCACTGTGGTCCTCAGCGAGTAAGCATGCTCCCGGAGCCTATCATTAAGGCACCTCCCTGTCTGGTCTATGTAGAATTTTCCACATGACAGGTGTATCTTGTACACCACACTCGAGCCACATAGCACAAAAGGTTTTGCGTGCCTTTTGGTACATTTTGCCTTCACCCGATTACCGGCTCTTGCGCCCACCCTTGCAAAAACTTGGCTCATTTTGTGGGGGCCGAGAACACTACTGGGACTCCATATCGGCCTCCAGCTTGTTTAAGGTTGTGGGAGACATGGTGGATGTAGGAAACCACCACCTTTCATTTTTTATTTAAGTCGGCCCTCACCCTCTCTATCCCTTTTGCCTTCTTCGGAAGGGCACTTGCCACCTCCGTTAAAAGCGCTGACAGGAACCCCGACGCCCTCAGACTCTTAACCTGCGCTAAAATACTGCCATTCATCATGTGAACACATGACTTCCTGAGAGCAGAGCCGAGACAAGAAACTGCTATGCCCCTCTTCACCAGCTTGGGGTGGGATGATTTGCAGTCCAAAATCGCCTTTCTCGACCGCGGACTGAAGGACCAGCATACCTGTGTGTCCTTGAGACACAGCGCCAGATCCAGAAACTGGAGAATTATATCCTTCGGTTTTTCAAATGTAAACCTAACTCCCCCACCACTCTCACAGAAAGCACATAAGACATAAGCCCACGTGCTGTGTGTCTCAAAGACACGGAGGTATGCTGGTCCTTCAGTCCGCGGTCAAGGAAGGCGATTTTGGACTACAGATCATCCCAATCCAAGCTGGTGAAGACGGGCATAGCAGTTTCCTGTCTCGGCTCTGCTCTCGGGAAGTCATCTGTTCATATGGTGAATGACAGTTTCTTAGCGCAGGTTAAAAAACTGAGGGCATCGGGGTTCCTGTCAACGCTTTTAACGGAGGTGACAAGTGCCCTTCTGAAGAAGGCAAAAGGAATAGAGAGGGTGAGGGCAGACTTAAATAAAAAAGCGAAAGGTGGTGGTTTCCTACATCCACCGTGTCTCCCACAACCTTAAACAAGTTGGAGGCTGGTATGGATAGTCCCAGTAGTGTTCTCAACCCCCCCCCCCCTCAAAAAAAAAAAATGAGCCAGATTTGTGCAAGGGTGGGTGCAAGAGCCGATAATCGGGTGAAGGCGAAATGTACCAAAAGGCACGCAAAACCATTTGTGTCATACGTCTGGAGTGTGGTGTACAAGATAAACGTCATGTGGAAAATTCTACAAAGGCCACACGGGGAAGTGCCTTACCGATAGGCTCCAGGAGCATGCTTATTCGCTGAGGGCCACGGCGAGGGGGGGCTCCTCTCTTTGCATTGCAGAGACTGCACGTGTCAACCGGCCTTCGACGAGGTGACGGTTGAAGGGATGCATAGAGAGAGCGCCACCGGCAAAATTATTGAGGCTTTTTAAATTTTCCAGGAGCATGCTTACTCGCTGAGGGCCACGGCGAGGGGGAGGGGGGGGGCTCCTCTCTTTGCATTGCAGAGACTGCACGTGTCAACCGGCCTTTGACGAGGTGACGGTTGAAGGGACGCATAGAGAGAGCGCCACCAACAAAATTATTGAGGCTTTTTAAATTTTCCAGGAGCATGCTTACTCGCTGAGGGCCACGGCGAGGGGGAGGGGGGGGGCTCCTCTCTTTGCATTGCAGAGACTGCACGTGTCAACCGGCCTTTGACGAGGTGACGGTTGAAGGGACGCATAGAGAGAGCGCCACCAACAAAATTATTGAGGCTTTTTAAATTTTGTGCCTCGGAGAAAGATGCGTGAGTGAGCCGTCGGTTGCCTTATGTGATACGTCGCTGTCCTTTTTGCGCCAGACCATGACTGGCATGGGTGGTGTCTAGTGAACCTATTTTGATGACACGGGCCCAATGGAGGGCGTATTGTTTGATTACACAATGTGTTATGTGGTCTTGACATTTGTGTTCTCTTTTTCTTTTCAAATAAAATCTTTCAGTTGCGAGTACAGCTGTTGTCCTGTCATGTCTGTTCCTTTTATTGTCCTCATTTTTTGAAGCTGTTACAGTACATTTCAGTATCCCTGCACAGCCCCGATATACTTAGGCAAATGAATGAGAGGATATGGGCAAAGTTTGGCAGATTGCTGCCCTAAAATAAAGCTATTCGATGGGAAATCCTAATATTGACTTACTAGACATTTTTCAACTTAAAAGGCCTCTGACACGCCAAAAAAAATTTTTTTTTCATGCTAGGCGTTGAAATGGCATATCAGGACATCACAAAAAAAATATTTCACTATAGAGTTGCGTAGTTTTTTTTTATAAAAAATAGAAATACGAGGCCCAATTCAAAGTTCCCGCCGTGCACTGTGACGTAACAGTGTACCGCAAGGTGTCGGGGCGGTCAGAAGGGAGGCATCGACCTACGTCACTAAAAGTGGGTTCACCGGAAGTCACGTGAGTTACACTCCTCGTGCTCTCCGCGACCGTGCCTAAGATTCTTTTTTTTTTTTTATTCTGCTCTTTGTACGAGCGATTGTAGAAAACGAAGTTCATTTTTTGGCATGTCAGAGGCTTTTTAAGAGCGGAGAAAGTTTGTTTTCAAGATCAGCGGTCTATACATTAATTACACAGCTCACACAGAACTTTACTCCTATGGTTCTACTAGTTAAGCTGGTTGTCTTTAAATTTGGGCAGTGATGCTGTTCTAACATAGAACTAGACTTTCCCCATCATCACAGGATGCAATGCTCTTGCCCCTGTAAGAGATGCGAATAGTCAGAGCGAGCTGGAAACATCAGGCTTAGCTTGCAATACAATCTCTATGCGCTGTGCCAGGTTTCGCTGCAGATCAACATATGGTGACAGCAGTGTGCTCAGCACTTCAATTTGAGATATTCAAAATAAATTTGGACAGCTTGGGATGCAGCAGCCACTTACATACTTCTCATATCATTGGCCTATATTTGCCATGTATAAGATCCATTATATCTAGAATAAACCGTCATTTCTCCTAAAATATATGACAACATGCTAACCATGTCTCATTTTAAGCATCACATAGACATTGTTTTATGTAACTAGTATAGGCAGCGTAGTAAAGCTATACTCGAGTTATAAGTGAAGCTAGGCTAGGTTATGTTTTAACACAATAGCGTTAAGGCTCCCGTGCAGCAAAAAATCCAACGACCAGCGTCGGCATGTCGAGAAAATCCCAGAATGTCTTGCGTGCATAGGGAATCCCATGCAGTTCCATGACCCCTTGTGTATGCAAGGAATTTAAGGATTGTCCTCCCCACTGCTCCCATCTCCTTCCCCACTGCTGCCCTCCCTACCTCTGCCCCTGCCCTCCCCCCCCTCCTCCTCCACCCCCTGCCCTCATGTATCGCGTCATATGCTAAGGCTGAGCATAAGTGTCCCCCCAATTGTTTTTTTTTCACAAAAGCAGCTGGGTACTTGATTATTGCCATACTCACCAAATTTAGACCCAAGTGCCATTGCTTGTGGCTGCTCAAATCTTCCTGGTGCCAAGACCTTGTGTTGAATGAGCCCAAGCCCCATGTTGCGTGCCTTGTTCCCACGTAGGATGAACGACCTTATGACTGCACACTTGATTCAAACAGAACACAATTAGTTGAAAACGGCAGACTGAAATAAATCAAGGAAAGTAACTCCAAGCTACTGCTGAAGTGATATGAACAGCAAGTCATTTCGGAGCACCTTCAGAACCAGCCGAAAATCTATTAAGAAACTTTTGGAGCACGAACGCACACTTCGTTCTTATTCATTCCATTGTGAATACTACATTAAGATTCATCTGTTCGCCTGTCATAACTAGAAGACAATGCCTGCTTTCCTTTCCCACCCCTGCATTACCATCAGTAGTGTCGAAGTTCAAGAAAAAAAATTCTGTAATTTAGTTATGCACATCAATTGCAATTAACATAAAGATTTTTATGTTTATTGTAACATGTAAATGTAACTAGTAATATATCAGTTCAAGAAATATTACTACTTGATATGTCCACACTGTTATTGACAGTGCTAACATCTCCATCATTTAATCCCTGCATTAAATAATATATATGTCCAACTTTGTGGGCCGTTCGAGTGCATGGACGTTTTTGGGAGACCCGTACTGGCAAACCACTGTTTTTTTTTTAATTCTACAGCAACTTAGAATTTACAGATCAGCATTTCACAACTTCCCTGGCTATTCAAAGACCTGTGGACCATATGTTCAAATGAGAACTTTCCCCTCCAAGCATTTGGCTCTGCTACATCGAAACAAGACGTAAAATTGCAGTGTGAAACCTGTGGTTATCACCTCTCTGTGGTGCACAAGTGTATGGTGAAAAGTGCACCCAATGGAGCAGGCTAACTAACTAGATTGGACAGACCATGCATAATGCCAAAAATGACCAAACTTGAAAGCACAGAAGCAATTTTCCAAAAGTAAAATTGAATAGTATATTGCCCAGAGCAGCAATAAGGTTTGAGAATTTGCTCAAGCCCATCCTGATGGTCCAGCAATGAAGCAGGGTCTGATCATTTGGTTTCTATATTGATGAGATGAATTAACTTGTGGTGTAATGTAGGCATGAGCAGCATCCCAACAATGAAAGAAAACATTTAGCAAGCTTGATCATGCTCACAAATACTACGAAAGCTCAGAATGTATTGGGCTCACTCAGACGCATGCTGTGTGTGTTCATGGACAATAGATAATGGTCATGTGACCATCTGACTATGATTGGTTCACTATTTGCAGCATAGTCAAGTGACCACACACTGATGACGGTTATGTAATCCTGCGAACAATGTGATCACCATTGGCCCGCTATTCCCAGCATGGTGACAAGCTGGATGGCACCCTGGAAACAGTGGTGCACAAAATGAGAGCTAAAGACGAACACAGGGAGGAGGAGACAGGACAGAGCACTACCAACAACTGACGTTTTATGGGAGGATAGAGGAAGACAAAGATAAAGTTTAGACTAAAATCACAGAAAGGACAGAAGAAAGAAAAATAGAGTAGAAGTAAGGAAAAGTCAAATTAGAGAAAAATTGATCACGATAATAAAAATAACAATGAAAAGTTTTAAGTGATAAGCTGGTGGAAAATAAAAATAAAATAAAAATTAAGGCAAAGGAAAGGCATCTTTATTGCTAATTTTGTGTACTATGCTAATTTTGTGTACCAACTAGGCCATCAAAATATTTTGGAACAATGGTGACTAGACGCCATGGATCATGGCTAAATGACCATTTACTTGCTATTTGCAGCTGTCAGTATGACATGTCAGTCAGTCCAGAGTGTTAGTCACTGGCTTCTGCCACGAAACTCGACTCACAAAGCACATTGTTGAAACCTAACATGCCCTTTTAACAGCATTGAAGAATTCATGCAACCTTATCGGAATGCTTCACTGGTTATAAGCTCACTCGCCAGAATCAACGAAGAACCATTATAGTAAACTTCAACACACATCCCTTCCCGGACAGGTAATTAATGCAAATTCGCCTTCAATACTTCACAAACTAACCTTTCCAGGTACCTGTCTACAACTGGAAATTGTGCTCTAAAAGAAGCCATGTGATATTATTGTCTTGCTATCCAGCAGAGATAATTTGACGAAGTTGCCAATTCACAAGAAGTACTAATCAGGTGCTGAATTGTAAATATTTTTTGCAAAAAATGAAGTGAAAACTCTTTTTTTTAAATGGCAGGCAAACACACTATATTAAGTGAGTAATTCTCGTAGTTTGCCAAGACAGTGCTCTGTTACAAAACCTTCACATACTCCTCAATAATGATGAATGTATACCTGCAACTATCTATCCCTAAGAATTATTCTTACTGTCCTGTGAGGGACAGTGGATTCTTATGCTCATTGAATTGTTTCACCTTCTGCTTCTCTTCGAAATGAGCCTCTTGTCTACTTCCCATTCATAAAGTAAACAATGTAGCGAATCATACTTACAGCCTCACACATTCTTCTCCAGCTCTGCTATTTTCTTGACCAGGTAAAGTACTTTCTTGTTCACTTCTTATTTGGGCTGCTTGGCTCTGGTGCCACGGTCAGCGTTCATGCTCAGAAAACCTCTGCAATAAACATAAGTGCCATTAAAGAAACATTTCATTCAAGTTGGTAACCTAAAAAGATGATCAATTTAGTCAACATGATCCAAGGAAGAGACTAGAAGAAAGTCAAATAATGAGTACAGACAATATCAGGAGAGGCCAAGTTGCGGCTTGCGAGCTACGTGCAGCTCTTCATGCCCCCTAGTGTAGCGCTCCTAACCTGAGAACCCTCAAGTTAGAACAGGTGGGACCACAGACTAAGCTTGTACACGAAGACATTAGTGAGAAGAGGGTGCCAATTTAAAATATACAAAATTGCTGGGGTTTAGAATGACATGTAATGGTCAGAAGGGGCAAATCAGTTGGAAAGATCAGCTCATTTTTATATTTGCTTATTTCTTTCCCCTTCACATGCCAGGTTGAGGCAGCGTTAGATTTGAACGCAAATATTTCCCTAAAATTGATTTCTGAGCTGCCTGAGCTTTGTTATTACAATGCAGTCCAGCTGCCTAATGAAACACCAAGACCACTGGTCTACATGCACGTGCAATTGAAATGGTTCGATTGACTGCGAGAGTAGATAAAAGGTTTTTTACTTTTGTCTGGAGCTCCCGTGTGCAGTGCCTCGCGGCAAAGCGCGTGCACTCCGTCTGTGGCCTGTGCTCGGGTGCAATTTCAATAAAAAGTACAGCATTTGTGCAGGATGTAGATGCTATAGCTGATTGGAGTTGGCAGAAGCAATTGCGACAGCTTTCCAATCAATTAGATATGTAAGCTTCTATCTAACAAATGAGAGGGGTAATGTAGGGTATCAATTGTGGCTGCATGTCTTTCCTGACAATCAATGTGCAAGGTGTTTGCTTCATTTCAATAGAAACAGTAAACTTGGAAATGATATAGATAAAAAGTATGGAGTCCCACTAGCCATCCACATACATCTACCAAAATCACAGAACAGGAAATTACCTCTGAAAGAACTCCAGGGTTCATGTCAGGCTCTCAGCGTAGCAGATGTTAAGGCAATAGTGACTTGCGAAGAGTGCAGCACACGCCGTTGGTATGTCTGTTTGTTTTTTTTCCCCTCAAACATGAGCCTGCCAGTGATGCTGAGTGCGTACTCGTGGACAGTCCACAGATCAACCCCTAGAAAAGTTTAAAAAATGAGTAAATAGTAAACATTCAGATAATAAGTAAAGTCGCTGACAAGGCATTGGAACAATGGGGCTGGGTTGCACTTCGACATCGTGGACATTTCAAATAATTCTATAAACAATACGGGGGAAGGGGCCGAGCTTTGTTCCTCGCCCTCTTACTGCCGGTCTCCCCTTCACATTCCACACTAGCGACATTACTTGTTGCCGACAGCATAAGAAATCATAGGCTCGATTTGCCTTGCCTCCACTATGAGTGAGCTCGCTTGAGTGTAGGCCAGAGTCAGAATCCTATTGCAGGAAGGAAGACTGGGCATGAAGGCACATAGGTAAATGTTCCCTGGTTAGTGGAGGGGAAACACGTGTCCCCAAAACTGAACAGGAAGCTTGAAGACCCTCTCCCTCCCCAGTTGCATACAGGGGCGGATGCAGGAATTTCCTGAGGGTGGGGGGTTCAGGTGTTGGTCAGCGTACCATTTGTTTAGGAGCACCCTCTCCCTCGTTTCACGCCCTAAATTCTACACATGCAGAAATCAAGAGGGGGTCAGGACATCCGGACCCCCCTCTAAATCCGCCCCTGGTTGCATATGACTACCGCATTTGCATGGATACTCACTGTATCCTTACATCTAGCATATAGTTGTATTGGATGCAAGGAAGCCAAACGATTTGTCACTTGTAGTGACTTCGGAAATGTGTGTTCTTGCTACGGAATATTCGTTGTGTTCGTAGATTTCATGAATTGTCTGACAGACATGTGAAACACTTCAAATGATTTGTTT
>JAZHYW010003593.1:0-74554 GCA_037355805.1 Ixodes ricinus | reverse complement strand
CCCTATTTTAGTATAATGCACCAGCAAGCTCAACTGAAGCCTGTTACCTTAAGATATTGATTAATACACAATAGCAGTCTTTAGAGGCCAATTCAGTCCACGCACAATAAAAAACTCGAAATAGTGAATAATAGTCATTAATAGTCCGTAGGTCATCAGGATCATAAATCCGCCATATAATTAAAAAATATGATCAAATAGCCAATATTAGCCAGTGGATGCAATGAGCTTGCATCCACTGTACACAATCAAAATAATTACTAATTGCCATGAATAGTCTCTAGAAGTCATCTGGAGCCCAGATCTGCCATATAATGAATAACTAACATCATATAGCCAATAATAGCTATTGGAAGCCAACTCACTCTGCACACAATCAAATAACTCGAAATAGGGACTGACAGTCATTGGTAGTCACTAGATGTCATTTATATCCCTGAATCAGCCATATAAATAAAAATATATGATTGTATAGCCAATAGTAGCCATTGAAAGCCAACTCAGCCCGCACACAATCAAATAACTCAAAAGTGTGACCAATAGTCTTTAATAGTCAGCAAAAGTCATTTGAACTCCGAATCTGCCATATAATTTATAGACATGGTCATATAGCCAATTATAGCCATATGAAGCCAACTCAGTCTTCACACAATCAAATAACTCCAAATAGGAACTGATAGTCATTGACAATCACTAGAAGTCATTTGGACCCCGAATCTGCCATATAATTATAAATATTAATGTATAGCCAATAATAGCCATTGGAAGCCTATTCAGCCTGCATAAAATCAAATGAGTCGAAATAGTGACAGAGTGATTGATAGTCACGAATTCATTTGGACCCCAAATCTGCCATACAATTTATAAACATGATCATATAGCCAATAATAGCCATATGAAGCCAACTCAGTCTTTACACAATCAAATAAGTCGAAATAGTGACTAATAGCCATTCATAGTCACTAGTCACCATATAAATAAAAATATGACTGTATAGCCAATAATAGCCATTGGAAGCCAACACAGCCTACACAATCAAATAAATCAAAATTGTGACCAATTGTCATGAATAGTCAGTAGAAGTCATTTGAACTCCGAATCTGCCATATAATTTATAAATATGATCATATAGCCAATAATAGCCCTATGAAGCCAACTCAGTCTTCACACAGTCAAATACCTCGAAATAGGGAATAATAGTCATTGACAGTCACTAGAAGTCAGGTGGATTCCAAAATGCCATATAATTTATCGATATGATCATATAGCCAACAATAGTCATATGAAGCCAACTCAGTCTTCACACAATATAATAACTCGAAATAGGGACTGATAATTATGGACAGTCCCTAGAAGTCATTTGGACCCCAAATCCACCATATAATTTATAAACATGATCATATAGACAATAATAGCCATATGAAGTCAACTCAGTTTTTACACAGTCAAATAAGTCGAAATAGTGACTAATAGCCATTGATAGTCACTAGAAGTAATTGGAACCATGAATCAGCCATATAAATAAACAATATGATTGTATAGCCAATAATAGCCATTGGAAGCCAACTCAGCCTGCACACAATCAAATAACTCAAAATTGTGACAAGTAGTCATTAAGAGTCAGTAGACGTCATTTGAACTCCGAGTCTGCCATATCATTGATCAATATGATCATATAGCCAATAATAGCCATATGAAGCCAACTCAGTCTTCACACAATGAAATAACTCGAAATAGGGACTGATAATGATGGACAGTCACTAGAAGTCATTTGGACCCCGAATCTGCCATATAATTATAAATATGAATGTATAGCCAATAGTAGCCGTTGGAAGCCAACTCAGTCTGCACATAATCAAATAAGTTGAAATAGTGACTAATAGCTATTTATAGCCACAATAAGTTATTTGGACCCTGAATCTGCCATATAATTCTGAAATAGGACCAAATAGCCAATAATAGCCATCGCAAGCCAACACAGCCTGCACACAATCAAATAACTTAAAATTGTGACCAACTGTCATTAATAGTCAGTAGAAGTCATTTGAACTCCGAATCTGCCATATAATTTATAAATATGATCATATAGCCAATAATAGCCATATGAAGCCAACTCAGTCTTCACACAATCAAATAACTCGAAATAGGGACTGATAATCATGGACAGTCACTAGAAGTCATTTGGACCCTAAATCTGACATATAATCTATAAACATGATCATATAGCCAATAATAGCCATGTGAAGCCAACTCAGTCTGCTCATAATCAAATAAGTTGAAATAGTGACTAATAGCCATTTATAGTCACAAGAAGTCATTTGGACCTTGAATCTGCCATATAATTCTGAAATAGGATCAAATAGCCAATAATAGCCATCGGAAGCCAACACAGCCCGCACACAATCAAATAACTCAAAATTATGACCAACTGTCATTAATAGTCAGTAGAAGTCATTTGAACTCCGAATCTGCCATATACTTTATCAGTATGATCATAGCCAATAATAGCCATATGAAGCCGACTCAGTCTTTATAAATTCAAATAACTCGAAAAAGTGACTGATAATCATGGACAGTCCCTAGAGTCATATGGACCCCAAATCTGTCATATAATTATAAATATTAATGTATAGCCAATAGTAGCCATGGGAAGCCAACTCAGCCTGCATAAAATCAAATAAGTCGAAATAGTGACTGATAGTGATTGATAGTTACGGAAGTCATTTGGACTCCAAATGTGCCATATAATTTATAAACATGATCATATAGCCAATAATAGTCATATGAAGCCAACTCAGTCTGCACAGAATCAGGTAAGTCGAAATAGTGACTAATAGCCATTGATAGTTACAAGAAGTCATTTGGACCCCGAATCTGCCATATAAATTAAAAATGTGATGGTATAGCCAATAGTAGCCATTGAAAGCCAACTCAGCCCGCAAACAATCAAATAACTCAAAAGTGTGACCAATTGTCATTATTAGTCAGTAGAAGTCATTTGGACTCCGAATCTGCCATATAATTTATAAATATGATCATAAAGCCAATAATAGCCATATGAAGCCAACTCAGTCTTCACACAATCAAATAACTCGAAATAGGGACTGATAATCATGGACAGTCACTAGAAGTCATTTGGACCCGAAATCTGCCATATAATCTATAAACATGATCATATAGCCAATAATAGCCATATGAAGCCAACTCAGTCTGCACACAATCAAATAAGTTGAAATAGTGACTAATAGCCATTGATACCCACAAGAAGACATTTGGACCCTGAATCTGCCACATAGTTCAGAAATAGGATCAAATAGCCAATAATAGCCATTGGAAGCCAACTCAGTCCGCACACACTAAAAATGACTAATTGTCATGAATAGTCACGAGAAGTCATTTGACCCCAAACATGCCATATAATCAAAAAATATTATCATACAGCCAATAATAGCCATTGGAAGCCAACTAGTCCACACATAATTAAATAATGTGAAATACTGAATAATAGTCATTGATTATCACTAGAAGACATTTGAAGCCTGAATCTGCCATATAATTAATAAATATGACTGTATAGCCATTGGACGCCAACTCAGTCCCCACGCAATTAAATAGCTCGAAATAGTAATTAAAAGTAATACATAGTCACTAGAAGTTATTTGGACCCCAACCCTGTCATATAATTCAGAAATTTCAAATAGCCAATATTAGCCATTGGAAGCCAACTTTGTCTTCACACCATCAAATAACTGAAAATAGTGACCAATAGTCATTAAAAGTAACTAGAAGTCATTTGAACTACATATCTGCCATATCAAATTTTGATCAAAAAGCCAAAATTGGCCATTGAAAGCCAACTCAGTCCGCACGCAATCAAATAACTCAGAATAGTGACAGATAGTCATTGATAGTCATTAAAATCATTTGGAACCGAAATCCGCCATATAATTAGGAAATCAAATCAAATAGCAAATAATAGTCATTCAAATCCAATCTGAGACATAACCTCACAAATATCACGAAATGGTCATTAATTGTCATTAAAGTCTATCACAAGTGTAACTACCTAATAAACAGCTGCTTGGTCTATATGCCCCAAAATAGCTTAGGATATTGGCCCAGAGCCAGTAATAGCCATTGGAAGGCAATCTAGTTTATACTCGTCCAAATAACTCAAAAGTACAATCCAATAGTCATTGGATTACATTTAGTCCTACAGGCAATGACGCTTTATTTCTAACTGCAAAGAGGCAGTCACTGCAGCTAGTAACAGCCATTGCCTTTAAAGTGGTCCATAAACAGCCAACTTACTAGAATGTGACTAATTGTCAGTAGGTCATTTGTACCAGGTGTAATACATAGGTCCGTATAATCTAAATACTTGCTGCTAATATGAAGCGCACCTCATTATTAGAAATACCGTGTCTCAGCTCTTCCTCAATTGAAATCGGCACACCGATTTGCCATATATTCACAATTCCTGATAGTGTGAAGAGGAAAAATAGTGTAGTGAATGACTGTTATCCTTTTAATTTCGAGCTCATAGTTTACCATCCCACACCGAGAGATGGCAGCACTTCTGTGTCTCCCGACAACCCCATGTATTTTGGCTCGAGTTTCCAGTATTGGTAGTCAATGGTATTTGACGTTATGTTCGGCGCACCGAGCGCTTCACTCTCGCACGGGGATAGATGGCGCCCAAGTATCGAGTCCCTCCCAAACCATTGACCGCTCCGGTTGCTTCTCCCAGCGGTGGTCCCGCGTTCCCTCCCCTCACCGCTTCTTGTTGTTCCCACGGTGGAAGAAACATGCAGGTGATGGTGGCTTTCTGCCCGACGCGGGGGCAACATTATGTTCGGCGCACCGAGCGCGCTTCACTTCTGCATGGGGATAGATGGAATCCCTCCCGAACCGACCGCTCCGTTCGGTTAGCCTCCCAGCGGTGGCCTCCGCATTCCCTCGCTCACCGCTTTTTGTTGTACCTCACCGCCGTCACGCCGCCACCCAGTCGTCAGAGTCTGTAAATCTGTGTTCTCTTCTCTCGGGTTAAGGCTCACCTCCGTGCATGATGATGGCACCTGTGATCGACACAGCACCAAAGCAAAACACGAGGCCAGCCACTGGCCCGCACATTATTACCACACCGCGAAAAAGGCGAGCGCGCTACGCCGCCTACACCGTGGCCAAGCCGAGGAGGGACCTCATACCTTCAGCGCCCCTCCGCGCCAGTGCGGAACGAACTACTCCTGGTTCGAGGCTGGCTCCGAACATGACATGGGGCTAATGGCGAATTCCACGCGCTCGCTCTTGGAGCGCGCCGGGATCGACTTTTCTCGAGCCTGCCTATTTCACTGGGCGATCGGGATCGAGACGGGACGTGTTCCACTGGTTCGTTTCGGATTAGCTCCCTGCCCCAGATCTCTGCACCTGGGATCCGACAAAAGTCGCACCGACCGATTTCGGCGGATCCAACCGAAGCCAGCCGGGCTCAGCCCTCGGCGCGCACATGTGACTTCCTTTCGCGCGGGCATCTCGCTTCTGATCTCGCCCATCTCGCCTCAGAAGAATTCGTAACGGCCGCTCGGGAGGCGGCCCGCCGGCACCGCCCGCCCGTTACTGGCTGCGCCGCGGAGGAGACAGAGACGTCGTCGAGTTGCTCAGCAGCTACCGCATTCCGGGCACCTTGCTGAAGCTCCTGAGCCATTCCTGCCGCTCGTGCGTCGGTCACGCATGCGAGCGCCCGCGATTGCGAAAACGTCCCCGAGAACGACCGCGGCGGCCGCGGGAAAGGGGCGGACTCCGGGCAGGTGAATGACGGAAGGCGTCCGCCGATCCCGCAGCAGTGGTCATGTTCCACAGGGGACTCCGTAGGCGGCGCGACCCCGTTCGGATCGTGTACTCCATTCCGGATCTGGTCAACTGAGGCCGGATTCTCAAAGCGAACTTACGAACGAAAAACATGCGTACGACATATTTGAGAGAAAAATCCGTATTCTCGAAACGAAATTGTCGTAACTTTTGCGCAGGTTACGACAAAATCCTACGACAGCTCCGAAGCTGTCTTACGCAGTGTTGCCAGATTGGGCTATATATAGCCGAATTGGGCTACATTTTTTTCTAGTTGTCGTCAAAATTTCGAGGTTGGCTATGTGGCTATTTTGGGCTATTTCTAAGAATGCGGCGAACTTTTTGTCGAACCTCAGGTTCGACGCCTAACTTTAGGGTTCGGCTAGTTAATTTTCAAACTTTCAATCAGTTTTCGAAACAAAAAAAATTGTTTGTCTTTTGGCTAGTCGAGAGGAGAGAGAGGAAGGCGGAAGGCTTCAAACTTCTACAACCTTCCGGGTTTTCACAATGCGCAGTGAAGCAACGCTTGCAGGGTCTGGAAGCGGTCCCCCTACAGCGCAGTGCAGCAAACCAAACAGATTGCACTATTACCACAGGCCGGGTACCGTGTCTTCAACCCGGACGCATATGGCTCTGCCCAGACGGAGACTGAACTTTCCAAATGCTGCTTTGGTGCCCATTGTGAGAATCCTTAGGCATCCAAGTTTGTAAAAATGAGAAGTCCGCAGTTTCACCGCTAAACACCGGACTACCTTCCAGCCGTTGCCCACATCAAGAAAGGACAACACAATCAGAAATAGCGTGAACCAGAATGGGTGACACTTATATTCTTCACAAAAAAAGAAAGAAAAAAGAAACGGGTGGGATATTGGTAAGGACCCGAGATATTGGGGTTCTGGTTTGAAATCGCCTAGTGTTCTGACTGTTCTGCTTTTGTATTTTGTTATTTTACTGTATGATGTGTGTTTTGTACTTCTGAAAACCAACGAAGGAAGGGTCAGGGTTGTACAAATTTTTATCCTGCAGAAGCTTTTTTTTTTTTTTTATTCACAAGTAACTTACTGTACACAAAATGTGGTGCATCAGAGGGTTGAAACTGAGATTGTAATGTGTATTGTGTAAGTGTGAGAAATTGTCAATATAAGGCTTAAAAATCATTGCTTTTAGTCTTGGCTATTTTGGGCTATATATTTTTTACCGCTTTGGCTATATTTGGGCTATACCTTCCAGTCGTTTGGCGGTTTTTTGTGGGACCATCTGGCAACACTGGCGTCCTGTGGTCGATCGCTGACGCGTCACTTGATCGAAAAAAGTGCGTAAGAGTCACTCTTACGCACTTTTTTACGATCAAACCAACATGGCCGACAGCATCGCACAATAGTTACTTGGTCGCGGCGACCAAAGGACATGCATTTTTCTACATGCTCTTCTCGCGCGTCCCGACTTCAAGCAGCAAGAAAAAGGACGCAGTCCTTGAAACCGGGACCACGACGAACGTCAACGCTGGATCCACAGACACCCGGGGAAAAAGCAACAAAGGCACACGATCCCACCGACCAAGCGAGCTCGACAGAATAGGCCTAGCAGGCATCTCCGACTGCTCCGACTGGCTCCGACGGTCCTTGGCTAAGACCGTCTGCCCACGACCGGCTGGATTGCTGAATGGAATATGCCCGCGCGACGCTTGTGGACTCTTCCCATATGAATAGTTTGACCGCTGAACTAAATTTCCAGAGGTCAATCTTCTTCCCCGCAGCCTCCCTTGTTTTCCGAGGCAGCGGTGACGAACGCTGTCGTCGGAAAGAGACTCTCATCGATTCTATCTTGTTTTGTGTGATATAGAGCTCAAATAAACGCCGTGCGGATTACCTTCGTAACACGGTATGTACACTTTGTTATTAGTATGCCATTTCTATTCTGACACGACGCTGGGCTGTCACTGTCGAGCTTACGCGATGACGGTCCAACCTTTCTTTGCCCGAGTGTCACGTCGGTATCGAGTTGCAATCGTATAAGATCGGCCCCGAAGCGCTTACCAAGGCGCGGTCTAATAGAGGTAATCCAGCACTTCGATCAAACGCGCGCGTCCGTTCCAGTGTAAACAGGTATTTGCGCGACTCTTGCTGACACTCTCGTAGTTCAAACGTATCTTTAACGTCGGCTGGCTCCTGCATTTCCAAGCCGCGAAAACACGCTGTGGCGGTTTGTTTCTCTCTACGTCACTTTGCAAACGACTGGCACGGGCTTTTACCAACGATGACAGTTGTGTTGACTTTCGTAGCGTTCGAGTTCGCAGCAGTCAACGAAGCGTTTAAATCGTGTAGCGTCGATTTATCACTGCACGGACACGAACCCCAGACTAGTGGTGGTGGAAAGGCCATCCGTGTTTATGAGAAACAGCTTGAACACTAAACATTTGCACATAGACAGGACAGGACATACACCGAGCTGACTATCAACGTAGTGGTTAGCCTGTGTTTGTTATTAAAAATCCGCGTGCTCCGAACTATGCCGTGCTCTCCGATTGGTTGTTCGTGTCACCAGTAATGGACTGCCGTCGCCATAGCAGCAGCAGTACCGGAAGTCGCCGTTTTCTCTAGGAGGTCGTAACTTTCCACTCTCTCACTTGGAGAACGCGTTTGTAGACCACCGTTTTCGCCTCATCTTGCGATGATCGTGACTTTACGAACTTCGTGTAGCTAAGTTGTTGTGAGGCAGAGGTTTTTTGCGAGTCTGGCTCTGATCCCGGCGCGCTCCAAAACGCCCAGTGGAATTCGCCATAAGCTCGCCTCCCTTCGGCGGGGATCGCTCCGATGCGACGTAACTTCGCCCCGGCGAGTTTCCCCACTCCTCCTCGCTAGGAAAAAGCATGACAGTTAGAGGAGGGGAAACACAATCGAAACATATGTAAAAACGTGGGAAATTTTGTTAATAATAAAGCTAACCTGAAATTTTGCCGTTTTCTTATCTGCGCACTAGAACAAAGAGAAGGAGGGAGCACTGAGGCTCCAAATCGTCCAACTTCAAACACTTGCCGCAGTGACAGCCAAAGCTGCTAAGGGAGAGAGCGTACGGCCAAACCAATCTTCAAGAGGAGGAAAGAGAGGAACGGAACTGAGAAGGGCTGGGATTCCCAGTTCCTCCTCTAACCTCCTCTTGCACAGGCTAACGTGCACTCTCTCCCCCTGTAAGCTTTGGCTGTCCTGCGCGGTTTTAGTGAGACGGAGTATAGCGTCATCGCAGGCATCTTGCTGTTTTGAAGAGAGCCAATCTAATTCACCACGACTTACATCATCGTGTGCGTGCTGAGCAGCCTGCCGGTACAGTACTGGCCGGTTCGCCGCGTTTTCCTCACGCAGATACGTTCTCGGTTCATCGCGAAAGGATATCAGCAATTCACAGTGGGTGGCGTTCCTTTCACATCACGAGCACGAGCAGGCGATCGGAGGTTCGGTTGAGTTGATGGCCCGGCGTCGTCGGGCTTAGTTCCCCTGGTTCATTCAACCAATCTACGGTGTGGAAAAAGAGGGGGAGGGGAGACCAGTTTGCCGAATGACAACTTCTGCATTTCGTTATTTATGCGATGCGTTCAGCAATACAAAAGCATATGTGAGGTGTTAGCTGTATCTAAACGGGCTGTAGGTGCCGTGCGTATATTTTGAAACGACTTCAAACTACCAAAATTGTGTTGTGGAAAAAAAAAAGGAAGTTTCGACTGCTCGACGCGAGAAAGCCGAGGCTCCAATGCGGGCAACACTGCACAGGGCGCTGCGTCGCTTTACGCTGGTTGCGTCAATTTGTCCGGTCGCGCGGCGAGCGCCCGCGGCGGGCTCCCATTTCACTGCGCGCATGCGCGGCTACGGCGCAGGCCTCTCAGCGCGCAACTCGCGCGCGATGACGATAAAGACTTATGCACTGAAAAAACGAGGGCTGCAATGTATCGTTTGGCTGCGCGCAAATGCGTCATCTTTCTCGCGTCGTTTTTTTACAGTGTACCACGCCAGACCAAGGTTTGTTTTGGACATTATGCTCCCTGAAATTGGTGACTATTTTCCCTATATTCCCGAGATATCATATGTCTTCCGTGTGTGCTTTGTAAGCTGGGCAACTATTTTTGTCGAATGAAAACGTAGAAGGCACTGTGTGTACGAGCTTTGCTAGCGCAGTACATTGCACTCCCAGTCTCATTTACTAGTACGAGCGTAACGTTTCTTTTTCAGATAATCAAATAATAGAACCCACCATTTCATTCAAAGTCGGTGCCTTGAAATGACTGCAGAAAAGGCACCGACATGGGACTAGAGGATGCTGCCCTTTCGGGGATATTTGGGAGACATAAAAATGATTTAGTAGGTTCATGCGACATTGCTTAGATTGCGTTCAATATATCTAAAGGAGAACTGCAGAGCAATTCTGGATGGAAAATATTTTCAATCTATTGAAAACCCGTTTAGTTCGCACAGCTTCATGTTAAAAAGGAAAATGGTAATTCTATCAAAAAATAATTTCGGACCTCGAGAAGGTCAGAGTTTAACTTCACTTTTTATCTCGCGGATTGTTATGTGGTTTTGTTTTCAATAGGAGGGACTCACACTAGCGATGCTGAAGTGCAAACCCTGTCAACGAAGCCTAGATATTATCGCCTCCAAGCGAGGTTTTCATATCTGTAAAAAACAATATTTTCATAGTTTAAAAGTTTCCCATTGTGAAAGCGGTCTTCGTTTGCTTTAATATGAACCCGTGTTCGTTTACACTTGTGCAACGCTTAATCTTTTTCATTAACATGAATCTTTGCCCAAATCGGCAGCGGCTGGCCGACAAGCTCTTCAAAAAGCTATTTTTCATCAAATGAAGTCGAGTGTAGGAGCAGAGTCGTATGTTTACTGCATTTTGGTATTGCTTCAATGTAAAAAAAAGATAATACCGTATTTTCTGGGCTATAGTCCGTGGTTGATACATGTTTAAGAGTTTAAAATTCACCCGATGCGGACTATCCAATTTTTACGTTCGGGCTAGGCACTAACTGTGGACTATGCACAGGGTGCGGATTATGTACCGGGTGCGGACTATCTAAGCAGATACTTTTATTTTTGACCCCAATTTTGTTCCTGCGAACTATGCGCCGGGTGAAGACCATCGTCCGGAAAATACGCTATGTAGCAAAAGGTAGTTTCATTTCCGTTCTCCAAGTAGTAACTTTTTGCCGGTAATACGGGAGTTCCCTTTGCAAAAAGCTTTTTTCTAAAGAAAAATGTATGTGAGTGCTACTTCCCCGGCAAATTTAGATTTCCTGTTTTTGTATTGCCAAATACTTTTCTATTTTCCACATGTTTTTCTGATATGTATCGCTACACTTTAGTACGGGTGAATTTCAGTATGGTATTTTAGCTGTCTTCGTGATGGATCTTAGTATTTGTATTTCTAAATACATTGTAGAGTATCTCCGAGCGTCCCATATCAACTATGTTGCTTCGAACGGGCTTGATTTTTTCATTTGAGCGTGTTGGTGGTGTATAAGAATGTTGGTTCCCTGAAAAGCAGCCTCGCTGCTTTGTGAATCGGGAAACCGTCGTGATTGCAACCATGGTTTTAATACATGGAAGATACCTACACGGTAAGAATTTGCGAGCCGTTTGGTTTGAAGCAGTGGGGAAATCGGCACGCATCAAGGTTTCCCAGTTATGATCCCATCATTTCGCTTCGAAAGTCAAGTAGCTCAAGTTTTGCAGTGCACCTGGCCTGCCAAAATGAATATTTTTAGGTCGCGTTTTAATAAACCTATCTTACCAAGCGTTCGGCGCATGCGCCACGCAGCCAAAAAGTTTGTTTACAGGAAGCAGTCGGCAGCCCACGAGACAATTGTGCCTCGCACGCGCAGACCTCCAGCGAGGTCGTCGCATGCGCAGAAAGCCTAAAGTTCCCTCGATGCAATGCGGGAGCGGTGGCGTAGCCAAGCTGGCTGGTAACATTGGTCTATTGTGCGTCATGACGCTCACTCACCCTAATCGCGGATGCCAAGAGAAAAAATAGCGAATAAAAAAGGTGAAATGACGGCATATTTTTTAATTCTCTTGGTCGATTCTGACGCAAATCGACAAACGCTGATAGACGTATTGGACCCTGGCTGGTGCATGATGAAATGCTAGGACCCTGCTTTTATGGTCGCGTACGTTGCGAGCTTGCGGGGGTAGATAGCGGACGAAGGTGGCGCCCGACGCGACGTCGTGCGGTCTCACGATTGAGCGAATAGACGGTGGTGAAGTAGCAGACGGTGTAGGAGGCTGCCGCGCGTCTGCTCGCGTGACTGGCAGGTTCAGTCAGACGCTAGTCTAGACGCACCGGATGTCGGAAAGGAGACACGCTTGTTAGCACGTTCATTGGAGCAGCCAAGCGAATCCAGTAGTAATGGGCGGGGCCACTAATATTTGAGCGGGCTTACGGCGTGCCATGACCTCCATCTAAATTGCCTCTTGCGGCCTAGCCATTGAGGGGAAAAAATTTATTTCATGGAAAAATAGCTGTAAGAAAGTACGTTCAGTAGCGCGCAATAGGGCTCCGGAGATATCGCGTCACAGCTATAGCGCTTGCCGTGCTGAGTTCCCTCACCTATACACATCTTACACCGCTGCCACGCCAAAGAAAGTTCACCGGATGTCTAATACCAGCGCCGCGACGTCCGCCAGCTACAGAGAGGAACTGCAAGGGAAAGAAGCAAAGAAAAAAATCTGACGAGGCTGGAGAGAGTAATCCGAGACGCTTTGATAAGGCCACGTCAGCTGTAAAAGCTTCAGCGAAAGCAAGGGGAAAAAAACGGTATAAAAAGAGGACGTGGCGCCAGCTGGAGCATGTCGTGTGCCTTGATGTGTAGCCAGGACTGCAGTTAGTGTCCGCTGTGTTTCATAAGATTCAATTTTGCATATGACGATTTGATCGATAGATCGAAATACAACTGCAATTAGCTTTCAATACGTCGATATCATACTTGCCTGACCTCAGTGACCGTCCTGTACTACATTTCACGGTTCATGCATCTAAGGGCTCAACGTTATCGACAGTAAAAACTATTCGAGACTACAGCAAGGCTGATTTTACTTCGATGAACAGAGATTTGTGTCTATTTCTTGAAGGCTACCTAGAAGGTTTCCTTAATCGTTCGGATTGAAAGAAATTGGGTTATGTTTAAAAATATTGTTACTTTTTTAACGAATAAGTACATACATACCGTCTAAAGTAGTTCGCAATCATGCAAATGCGCCATGGTACAGTACAACTTTAAAGAGGCTATCCAACAAAAAGAAAAGATTATTCCGTGCAGCAAAACCCAATACCACAGATGCTCGCTGGGCAGCATATCATTCAGCCGCTTTTCCAGAATACGGCATAGCGTTGATAAAATGCGAGCCATGTTTTTTAATACCACTCTTCCGTCTATGCTTTTGAATAACAGTAAGCAGTTTTGGAAAACTGTAAACAGCAGTGATAACAATGATATATCTTTGATCTTCTGATGGGCAAAAAATTGAAGCCCATGAGTGTGCCTCTGTGCTGAATGATGTTTTTGTAAAGTCATTTTCTGTTCAGAGTAATGTAAGTGTACGTTCATTACCAGTGAATGATTTCTTGCCAATGAATTCTGTCGTTTTTGATGTGGTTGGCATTTCAAATGTAATAGATGGCCTTAAGATGTCATCATCTACGGGTGTGGATGAGATTAATTCAAAATTTCTAAAAAACACCAAAATGTATTCGTCAATAATACTTCATCGGCTCTTTTCCCAATCACTCGAATCTGGTATTGTGCCTAATGACTGGAAGATCGGGAAGGTGGTTCCGTTGCATAAGTCAGGTGTCAAACATGATCCATGTAATTATCGTCCTATCTCACTAACGAGTGTTCCATGCAAAATATTAGAACATATCATCTGCTCTCATTTGGCTACCTTTTTAGAATCTAACAACTTCTTTACATCGGCTCAGCACGGATTCAGAAAATCATTCTCATGTGAAACTCAACTCGTCTCCTTTACCCATGACCTTCATCGCTTTCTTGACTCTGGCTCTTATACTGACTGTGTTTTTTAGATTTCTCGAAGGCATTCGATAAAGTTTCTCATTCCCTACTGCTTCAGAAACTCCGCGTCTTAAATATTGACCCTCACATACTCGATTGGATAAATGCCTTTTTAACTAATCGTCTACAGTTTGTACGTGTTAACAACAACAATTCTGCTTTAGCGTCTGTTCATTCAGGGGTGCCTCAAGGTTCCGTAATTGGTCCTTTATTGTTTCTTATTTATATTAATGATTTAGTATCTAACATTTCTTCACCAGTCTGCTTGTTCGCTGATGACTGCGTTCTCTATCGCAAGATCACCGACCAATCTGATATTGTTCATCTTCAAACAGATCTTAACTACATTGCTCGCTGGTGCGATGCTTGGCTAATGGAATTAAATACGAATAAATGCAAGTCCATGAGAGTATCGCGCTCTAACACTACATGTCCTACATACCACATTAACAATGCACCCCTATCACCTGTTTCCAGTTACAAGTACCTCGGCGTCTATATCACCTCCAATCTTTCATGGAATACCCATATTGAGCATGTTGTTGGTAATGCCAACCGTATGTTAGGTTACTTAAAACGCAATTTTTTTCAAGCGCCTTCATCGCTAAAACTTATAATGTACAAGTGTCTAGTCCGCTCTAAATTGGAGTACGCTTCATCTGTGTGGGATCCCGGCCAACATTGTCTTGTCACTGCATTAGAAAGCATTCAGAATCGAGCAGCTCGATTTATCTTATCTAACTATCATCGTACTTCCAGTGTAACATCTATGAAAATAACTCTGTCATTACCTGACTTATCTTCCCGCCGTAAATGTGCTCGTCTCTCCTTATTTCATAAAATCTACCATTACAACTCACTTTTACGCCAGTCCCTCATGCTCGAACCATCTTATCGCTCAGCTCGTCTTGATCATGCTCATAAGGTTGGCATACCAAGTTACAACACTAACGCATTCAGTATGTCATTCATACCTCGTACGTCAACAGATTGGAACCGCCTTCCCGCTTCAATTGCCTCCATCACTGACGTTTCTCTTTTTAAACAAGCACTTGGTAACAGCACCCTTAGTTGACTGATTTAATTGCCATCATTTTTTGTGTGTTCACTCCCCTCTGAAATGTACTATGTACCTTGAGGGTAACAATAAATAAATAAATAAATAAATAAATAAATAAATAAATGTGTTCAGCTTTAATAGAATTTGTTAGGTGGGTGGGCAATATCAATGCCAGCTAAAATACAAGACCGCCGTATCACGTTATTGCTAGTCGATCCCCCGACCCACCGTAAGCGGCAAAGACGCTGAAGCTCGAACGAAAGTCACCGCAAAGAGGCAGAAGGGTCCGCATTGGCGTCGCCGCGCGCTGAGGGTTTGCGTTCGTTGTGGGACGCTATGCAGTACGCGCTGACACCGATACCGACGCAATTAAGCTACGCGGCGCCACGTGAATCAACTAGAATAATGACGTTTTGGAGGAAGAAAAAAAGACGCGGAAATCGTCTTCTAGGTGGTATTGGCTGATCTGTGTATACATCCATAACGCTGACGGTGTCCTCGTGCTCAACTCAACGAGGTAGAGGGGCTTAGAGCGATAAACCACCCCTCTCCCCCAAGGCCGTTGCCATTGTGCGCAAATGCGACTACTCATCACGTGATCCAACCAAATGAATGACGTCACAAAAAAAATGGTGGCGGCCAGGCAGTGGCTGGCTACAGCTGGCCGGAATATTGGCTGGAGCTTGTCGAATGCGTTGTTCGTCTGGTTCGTCTGGGCGTGTCGATTTCGGATGCGGTAGCCGTCACACGAAGTCTGGTCGAAAGCGACTTCGTTATTCAGCGTGGTCTCTCATGTAAATATAACGTAAAAATATGGAAAAAAAACGAACATTGCGCCTTTTGCTGGCGATTGACGGGGTTATTGCCACGAACGAGACAATCGGTCCTGCGTTGCTTGGACGTCCGATTGATGCGGATATCGCTAGGTTAAACTTTAACGCGACGTTTTTGTGCTCTCGTTGATCATCGGAATTTTCGATGTCTAAAGTGAAGCGTGTGCAATGTATTTAAATACAGATATAGCTACGCAAATTGCATGAGTCCGTGTTTGGCAACATGCAATTGAGGTGCCGCTTCGTTCAAATGACCGAAGGCTCACTTTGGTGGTGCCCCCGTACCGAACGAACTGCATTGAAGCTGGTGCTTCCCGTGTCATGCTAGATGACCCTGCGCCGCTTCTTAAATTGTTCTGGCGTACACGTGCACTTTCACGAAGCACATGTGTGCGGCGCACCGGAGCGCCTCGTAGTATAGTTCCCGTGCCGTGCCAGATGACGCTGTGCTGCTTTCTAAATTGTTCGGGCGTAGACGTGAACTTTCAGGAGCACACGTGTTGCAACGGCGGCAATCCAGTTCATGGAGTGGTTTCATCGACACACGATGTTTCATGCGACATATTTTTCAGTCAACAAATCCTTTCATCAGCAGCTGTGATTAGTTTTTTTAATTTATGCCGTGAAACTGTCGCCGCAGCGGCTGTACGGGTCGGGCAGGTGGGTTAACATTTTTGTAATGCGCCGCCCAGACTGTCACTGCGAAGCGGCGTGAACGCAGGCCGGGGGGGGTAAAGGTTAACTGTCACCCCGGTGATACACGCGGACGAAATGTCCCTAGCGCGATTTGTGGAATCAGCGTCGATGATACGTTCGTGTCGACAAAACGTGTGTCGATGAAATGTCGTCCACTAAAACTTATCAGCGAAACGTAATTCCACAAAACAAGTCTCGACGAAACGATAGGGACCCGTGTTGCAGTTTTTATTGAATACGCCGGTCTGCCGCACGTTTCGTTGACGCAAACGTTTCATCAACCCTCGTACGTGAATTGCAAATTGCGGACATTTCATCGCGCGTGTTTCACTGTGGCGGGTGTTACCTACCCAGCCCACCCGCTCACGCCGCTTTGCGACAACAGTCCGCAGCGGGTCATTACCAGAAGATTCAAAGATTACGCAGAGACGAAGCTATCAATCAATTTCGAATTGACGCGCTGCAGTCGCGCTGACGTCAATGATTGTGTCATAACCCTTAAAAAAGCGTTCACTCAAAATTTACGTCGTCGTATTCACTGAGCCGCGTCGTGAGTCCCATGACGTATGCTTTCGCAATTCATAAACCACCAACGATAGTAGTTTCTGCTGTCAACGTTTATGACGATTTGAACGCTTAAAAACACGGACAAAAAGAATGAAGACACAACATAAGGCTTTGTGTGTTGTCACTTCATTTCGTTTCTCTTTGTTTTTAGGCATTAAGGCGTGGTTCACACATCTGCGTTGGTTGCGTTCGCATGTAACCAAACGACCGTAACGACAAAGTCGCCGGAGCAAGTGTTCACCGTACACTGCACGGCAAGCGACGCAAGGGTTAGCTCGCGAAGCAGTTCATGAGTTACGGCTGTTGCGGTGTTTTGGTCGTTATGGTCGTTTCAGTTGCTACATGCGGACCAAACCGTTGCAATTGCGTGAAACAGCCTTTATACAAAAAAAGGGGAAAAATCGTTTTTGCCAGGTTCTTGGGCGCCCCAAGAACTGCGTGTGAAGAACGGATTCGTCCCAAATACGACTGCCCCTTGGTGCACTGGAAAGGCCACTGGGCTATGAAGAACTCTTTCGCATTAAAAAAGAGCTTGACAAAACCCCTCATGTGTTTTTCACGAAGAACCATTTAGATGGTGCTTAAAAAGGCACTGCAATCGTATTTAAGCTTCTAACTTTTTTGCGGTTTTCACGTCTCTTGGATTTCGGGCAAGCCAGCGGGCACGGAAAGAGTAACTAAATATCAGTGCGTCATCGCTTTAACCGGACGACGCGGAAATGCTTTCCATTTACGGGGGCGACCCGCGGTGCCGAAAGCGCGCGATATGTGAAGTCTTTGGTCCTGGCCTTACTACTGGTCAGAGCCGCTAAAAGCTTCTTTTTAGTCGAAAAAAAATATAAACGGCGCGAACCGTTTCAATTATTTATGAAAGTAGTTTTCGTGCGGTTTTTTAACTCAGAAAAGAAACAAATGCAGTTTATAAAGTACGGATCCGTACTTTATAAACTGCAATTTCTTGTTTCGAAACAAGAAATGACCCGTCGACATACCTGCCACCAAGCGGTGGAAAAGGCGGCGCATACTAGAAAGGGATAGTTGGATCAGGCACCGACGAGCGGCGAGCGTAGGAAGGTCCCGGATGTACGCGGCGGCGCTGCGTGTCGTATACGGGCTCGAGGATCCGACCGGTTCAGCGAGCGTTCGGTGGCCTTCGGCGGCACGTTTGGCTTGCGGTTTGGCCGTTTGGCGGTATGGCAGCGCGAAGTGGCTCCCTTTCTGAACTGACCTTTACCCCGTGTTTCCTGTCGTTTGTGGCCAAAGAAGTGTCAATGCCGAATTAGCGTTTTATCGTGCAGCAAATGCAATGCGAGCCGCCCACGGCCGCCCGCTTCGTACAGTCTGTCCAGCACATGCTTTAGTAGCGCCCTCTGGAGCCGTCGACACGGGTGCGGCAGCCGTGAGCGCTCGCTGAGCATTACTACCCCCCCCTTCCTAGTTCACGGCCACTCAGCCACGACCAGGAACGTCATGAAGAAGGTTATTTTTTCCTTGTTTTGTAATTTTAGTTTTCGTATAACTTTTAAATTAAAGCGAAATTCTAGGAAAGAAAGTTTCATTAAGCTACCACGTTCAGCGCACTCCGCTTTGGTGCAGATTAAGAACCAGTCAATGGCAGCAGCGGCCAGAGCCCTTTCAGCGGAGCGGTGCAACGATATTCAATTGCGATACTTTTTCACTTTTACACTGAGCTTGCTGGCACTGGTGAGGACTCAAGCGACACTCGCATCGCAACGCCACCGGGCCAAGGAACTCCTTTGGTGCGGTGTAATTTCAGGCGACAGGAGTCGATCATTTTCATGACAATCTCTCCTTGGCGAAATTTCGACGACGTACCGCGGGGACCGCAGTACACCCATATGACGATATTTGAATGCTGTTCATAGATTGGACCCGAGCATTGCGCGGGCACTCGATTTGGGATCGTCGATAATTGCCAGCTCGAGAAGCATTCGGGTAGTGGCCCGTGTCCAATCGCTGCAACGACGACAGTAGCCGAGGCCAATAACAATGTCTGGAACTCAGCGCGTGTCGCAGCTGCTTTGCCAACCCCAGCGCGTGGCTATGATAAACATTGGCGCCATATAATCGGCTGCAGATCACGTGGCCGCTTGTTCTGGCTGCGAGAGTTGAGGGGGTGAACTCTGCTCGTTTTTTCTTTAATTTTTTTTCTGGGCCTTCTATTGTGTGGGGTGAAAAACAAACGCGTGTTTTATAGGTCGTACAACACGTCAGGGATCCGATCTAAGTGGTATTTTTGCAAAGTGCCAAAATTGTTGCATCGCCCCTTTAAACCAACTTTTTTAGGGTGCAAAATATAGACACACCGAAGAACCCCCTTCTTTTTAGGACCAGATATTTTAGAGTGTATACGAGAGCTTTACTGAGCTTGTCAATGTACATTACGTGTGTTTTTACTCCTCTGTTCTTTCCTATTTTTATTAATATTTTCGTTGCCGGAAACAGCTTTTTGTTTTTCCAACATGAGATTCCGTTGGGATTGAAAACTAAAACAAACCAGTTGTCCTTAGCGCCACGTGTCGGCGCTGTTGGTTGTACTTGGAATATCTGTTCCCTGCCAGTGCACATCGGCGGAGTTAGTTCTGAACAGTGGAGAAACAAGAACGACCGTCGTGGAGCAGCGTCCCTCCTCCTCCTCCGCTGTAATCACCGGCGTCCTTCAGAATGAAGTAAGAAACTATCCATTCTTGCATGAGCGTCGGATTTCACATTCGAGGCGAAACCAGGAACTACCGCATTTGTTAAAGAATCTTCCTTTATAGAAACTTTTCGTGAACTCTTCTCCCCAGCCACCTAATACGCGTATCCGGTATGGGCGACGAAAAAATAATAAAACGTTTGAACTTGTAAATAGTAAAAAATAGAGGGAAGGCAAAACGAGAATATGTGACGGTTACGCTAATATTATAAATGTCTTCTATAGGCGTGGGGACGGCAAAACAGTGTTTTCGCCCATACCTGAAGTGACGTCAATTCAAGATGGCGGCGCCCTTGTGAAAAGGGCTTATAATCAACCTTGCTGGCCCTGTACAGATTTAGTCAGGTCGACTACCATGCAGAGTCTGTGAAAATCCAGATATGACAATACATTTCCAGGAAACAAACTGTCATCTATAATGTGACGAACTGCTCGCATGATAAAAAAACCTTAGGAATATTATTCCAATGTAACGAATGAGGCTATTACCACCTTTCGTATGACGAATTTACATGCGACATATGCACATGTACTCTAAAGGGATTTAGTCAGTTTATGTTATCCTTCAGTTCATATATGGACGTGTCAGAAACTATGTGTTTTGTTTAACGTTGAGGCATGCTCCCCGTGCTCTTTCAAAAAGACAACATAGCACTTTTTAAAGTGAAAAAAACAACAACAACAACAGGAAAACTGAGTCAAGTAAACACGACGAGCCAAATATTTAGTTGAGCTTTGACCACGTGAGCCGAAACAGTCCTTCTTTCTTCTTTGGAGTGCCTGTAAGTGTTTGAAAAGCTGTGGTTCGAACTAGGAATGAAATGCCAAGTTAATGTCCCATACTTTGGACTCTGGCGAATTGAGAGATAGTTGAGCTGTCTCTCCAAAACCAAAGACGCAGGAAAAGGCCGGATTGGGCGTTTTAGCTTATATTGTCCGCGGGGTACGTTAGAAGTAAGTATGTCAATAGGGAGTTTTCGTAGATGGTTTTCGCCGTCCCGCAACTCCTCCGCAACCCGCTACGATACCCGGAACTCTACAGTCAAGGCTATTAGCGCGCAGGCGCAGTAGCGGCTTCTTCGTTGCGGAGGGCTTAGCGGAGGAGGAAACGCAGTCTACGAAAACTCCCTAATGACCACACTGATACGTTGAAGCCTTTTAGGCAGTGGCACAGAGAACTGTAAAGTCGTGTTGGGCTGCCCAGAGGGCGCGCCGGAGCAGTACTAGTGGCGCTGCATTCTGGCGCAAAATCGCACTCCATAGCAGTACGGGTCCGCTTGCAATGGCGAAGAACATGTTTAAATTCTACTGCGGTCGCGTTGCAATTTTTGTTATGGCTTTTTGTTTGTTGAGAAATGGAGATTGATCTTTTTAGAGAGGTGAACATCCGTAAAGAAAGGTCGCCTCTGTGCCAGGTCTCCGGGATGGAGGAAATAATCCAGGCATAAGAGCATTTTTCGACAGCGCAGTACGTCTCACAAGTGAAAGAGCAGCGTCGCGCATGACATCCGCCTCAAGATGGCGGATGTCATGCGCCATCTTGGTTCCGCTCGCTCTCGAAAGTCAAAGCTATTCGGACAAATATGAGGATGCTATATTGTTCAAATTGTCTCTTCGCGCAGAACAGCGCTGTGTCGTGCATGCTGCTTGGACGCGGGCAAGTGCTCTTAGAATGTTGGAGCATAATCTCCTCTATACTCACAAAGCCTGGCAGTTCGGCGTCAGAGCCATAGACTGCCCGGTCGCAGTTTTTGGAGCGCGAGGATCTGGTAGTACAGAGCATTTCTCGGGGAACCTAAGGGGAACCTGGGCGTCAGCGCAAAGCTTTTGCAGCGGCAAGGACCAAAGCATAGTTTTCAAACCAGACGAGAAACGAAGCGGTAGCGCGAGCAACTCGAGGAGCACGAGCGGACATTCCATGACTCGGGAGAATTTATTAATTTCGGCGGCCGCTTTTCGTGGCGATCTGCGAGGCTTTGTCAGTATGGAGGAGGCTATGGTCGGAGTTGCCGACTAATGAAAGCCTGCCGCGGCTGTTTAAATTAATACAAATGAAGTTTCTGACGAAGCATGCACTTCCAGACCGCAACACTTGGTCAAGCTGCATAGAAAAACGGAAGCGGGACGGGAGTACGGCCACAGCTTAACTGTCCTGTTTCCAGGCATTTTTAGCTGGGTGAACAACAAAATTAAAAACTCTTACTACACGCCGCGACACCTTGTTGAGTTTGCGCACTTATATGCTGCCTTCAAAGCGGTAAAAGCGTAATTCACGCACGTGCGTCAGTAGCCCATTCATGCATTTATGAGTACAAAGAGTGGTCGCCGATCGACTCCATTTGCGCCAGTATTGTGGGATTATTTTTCTAGTTTTGTTATGTGACGCCAGGATAATAATTTTTAGCACAGGTGCGGGTGACTAGAAATAGGATTTTTTTAAATAGTTTTTTTTTTTACTGTTTAGGCGCAGTGTTACTTTATATATCTAAAACACCGTGTGCGAGGTAAGGATCGTTCTTCTCTCTGCAAAAGAAATGTAATTTGTTTTGAATTTCAGTAATACATTTTCAATAGTTTACTTTTGTGAGGTGTCCTTTTCCTGGTCCCCTTTATGTTGCTTTCATTTTATACAACTAAGATTTGCCAGCAGGCTCTAATTGGTCGACCCAGGAAGGTTCTTGTGTCTAATATTTAGAGTTACTTGGAAAGTAATTAAACATGTTGTGGGCTAAGCACATCATTTTAATAATATACAAAAACTAGGATACAGCCACCAATTTGTTTTCAATTTAGCGTTCAAGTCATTACGCAATAGGAACTACGATTATCTGCATAATTTTTCCTCAAGTCTTCTGCCGCTTACTTGTTCTTTCTTGTAAGCATTGGAGAACAAAATAGGCGGGTAAGCGAAGGAAACTTGGTTCTAAGCTTAAAGTTGTTGGTAACTGCATATTCGGGTTTCGTTTGTCGATAGCCACGGGGAACCATCGCAGCCACCACGTTATGAACTTATCGTGGAACGTCAGGTTCGGATTCCTGGCCGTGCGGGCGCGAGCTTAGTCCGCTCTCAAAGTGACGGCTTCCCCAGGCAACGCAAAACTCTTGCATGGTGTTGCGTGTGATCTATGAAAAGTTCCTAATAGCGCGGCTCAGTAAGCGTAGCTGCACTACTGAATCATGCGACAAGATAAAGAAACAATAATTAACCTGTCCCTCCGCACAGCTGGCGATTCATGCTTCTGGCGATCTCTTTTGAATCGCCTTCCAGTAACCGATTAAGACTTTTCACGAAGGCACTTATCTACCTCTCTGTTTAATATGATTTTGTGTAAATCCCCTTCACAACAATATCTGGCTCCCTGCCCTTTTGCATTCGGTATATTAGTTTCTCAAGCGCGAGGCTGTCACGGCAAGCGCGCCAGCCTCCCCGCGTCTTCTGCTCTTCGGACTGCCAACAGGTATGGTCGCGCCTCGCCAGGGGGAGGAGTGGCGCTGCGTATGCACGCCTTGAAGCTTCAGCCGTTGCAGCTCCCATAGACGCTTTGCAGCAGCTGTGCATGGATCGCCGCCATAACTGACCTTCAGTTTTTGTTTCCCCTTATTAAGTTTGCTTCCCACTTCATTATTACCATAGGTAGCCAGGTTATTGCCATCCTAGATTTTATTTCGTCTTTCTCCCCAGCATTAGCCTTTGGGGGGAAGCTTGTTTACGCCCTATTTCCGCGGCTCGGCATCCCGGCAAAACAAGAGAAGGTTCAGCAATGGCGGCTGTATTCTGGCGCGTTGTGTAAAGCGTCTATACTCTAGGCAACCTAGAGCCACCAGTGTCCCGGTCCTGACTGCGGTTGGGACGATCCAGTTTTGTTCCAGCTTAAAACTGGCCTTCTCCTTTAATACAATTCCTATTGATTTTAACGTTTTTAAAGTGTTTAGACACAGAGATGATTTTCTACTTTTTAATGAACGATCGTTTTTGACTACACCTTGAGTTTAGGTACTTTTTGGCAGGTCATTACTCATCTCCTTTTAAATACTGTTTTGTGGGATTGATGTCATTCGAAAGGCAATGCAATCCTCTTTCATTTGATATTATGTATATATTGGTTTATACTGTTCATGCGCATTTGTGGCGTTGCGAATATGATGGCGCGGACCCTCACTTGCTCCGCTGGTTCATGTTTTATGAACGATTCATTAAAGATAACACGGTTCCAATGGAGCAGTTTTGTTAAGATGATGTCGGAGCAGAATGTAACGATATACTTTTTTGGTATTTGCACTACTTTGTTTTTTTCAGCTCTCCAAATATTGCCCTAAAATTGACATTTTTCAGCACAAATATGTTTTTAATGACAAACGCTAGGGCAATGAAATTAGCTACAGATGTAGTGCTTATAATTGGTTATATGTAGAAAAAAATTTAATGTTGTGTAAAATTTTTTTGTTTAGATATTTTATATCAAACGTAGCACTTTTTCGTGCTTCGAGTCATGGTAGTTCAAATGCCGCTGAGTAAATAACCAAACTATGGTAAAATCTTTTATAACATTTAGAACTACAATAGTTGCCCAAGAGGTGGACGGTGGCTTTTTTTATTTTCAAAGTCATAACGCTCCGGGAGCCCTTCAAACTTACCTGTTTTTGACGCACATCTTTTTTGGACATCAAAGAGATTTATTGGCATCTAATAACATTTATTGTATAGAATAGATATACATTGCGATGTATTAGATTTTCCCAATGATCTTCCTTTGGTTTCTTGATAGTTGTAGAGCTTAGCTAATTTTAAAAACAATTAAAAACTGTTTGGGTGTTTTGTTGCGCTACCTGGCGGATGGCAGACAAAACTGCTGATTTCTAAGTTCAAAAAATTTTCGAGGGCGGCGTTGGCGTCTGTATCATCATCAATCTCCGTGTCGTTTTACCTTCACATTTAGAAAATATATTTGAAGATTTACTATCGATAAATGAACGGTTTAAGTACTGGGTCAGGTTAATAAATCTAAGACAAATAATTACACAAGCGTAGCGTGATATAAAGTGTTCATTATTCGATATAATTAAAATCAATAAACGATAAAGACGAAGAGGGAAAGAATACACCCGAGTTCACTTCATGCCTAGAGTCACTAAATGAGCTGCGCTTAAAGTATCGGCACTCCGTTCCCCAAAATTGTTTTGGGCGCCGCCATTTTGGGTCTTGTGCAGAGCAAACGCAACTGCCGATCGTCATGATCCAAAAGTGCGACTTCCTCTGCATTAGATGCGGTGCTAGGAAGCTGATGCAATATTGCTATGCTCTGTCGCGGGTTGTTTAAACATTCGTGGAGGACGGAAAAGCGTTTCCTGTGATTTTAGATAAAGCTTCAGATAACTGGCAACCATGATTTTAAGCCACAATATGGCCAAGTGTCGTTACTCTGAAGCGTAGCTAATTTACTGGCACTAGCGGGAACAATGAGGAAGAGGCAGGTGTCAAAAGGTAGTGGCTTGTGGAATCCACGGGGCTCACGTCATGGCCCCTCCAGGTATTACAAGCTTCTTGAACAAGGGCATGAATAGTGTCATTAAATAAGCTACGCTTCAGAGTAGCGACACTTGGCCATATTGTGGCTTAAAATCATGGTTGCCAGTTATTTGAAGCTGTATCTGAAATCACAAGAAACGCTTTTCCGTCCTCCACTTTAAACAGTTTGCGACAAAGCAAAGCAATATTACATGAGCTTCCTAACACCGAATCTAATGCTGAGGAAGTCGCAATTTTGAATCATGACGATCGGCAGTTGCGCCTGCTCTGCACAAGCACCAAAATGGCGGCGCCCACAACACTGTCGGGGAAGAGAGTGCCGATACTCTAAGCGCAGCTCATTTATTGGCCCTACTTCCCGCGAACCTCCTTTCCCCTGACTGAAACTGAAACTAAATATGAATAATACACCATTATTATAGCTTATTTAGTTTTAACCACCTACACATAATGAGAGGAGGAAGCGGCCGGGTAGGAGAAACGCGGGTTTTATGTGCGACTGTTCTAATCAACGTTAGTTCTAACCGTCTCAAAAGAGAGAACGCGCGAGCTTGCGCTGGTTGAAAAAAAGACGGTCCAAAGAAAAGAGGCGGCACGCTGTGTTCTTTGTGATTGTGCGTCTAATTGCAAATTGTTGTGTGTATGTTTATACAGCCGGACGTTAGTCTGCCTTAGTGGGCGTCTGGTGTCTCAGGTGTAGATGAGCAATTTAGCCAGTGCGGTACAACCGCAAACCTGGGGTCTTTAACGTGCACCACGCAGTAGTGATACACGACCGCACGCCGGTATGATGCTCTTCCAGATCGAAACGGGCAGGGGCGGGGTGGGTTCTGCAGCGCGAGCTTTCGCTCCACGTGCTCCGAGCTGGTGTGCGCTAGACATGCACTCGGCCACCGATCCCCCCCCCCCCCCCCTTATATAAGTATATGAAGATCGACGATGGACGTCGATCGTCTTGAGGTAATGTAACGTAATAACATTATATAAATAATAAACATATTGAAGGATTGAACGACTCAATTTTTCAATTCTTGGATTGTAATATGGCGGTAGCCTATTGTACTTACTGTTGATGAAGAGCAATTTGAGGTGCCGAGGTAATGATTAAATGATGAGGCTCTATAAGGACGACGATATTAGTGGGTGTCGAACCACAACGTACAGTGCCAGACTTGTTTCAAGTATCGTGTACCCAAAGACCTTTCTTCACCCGCAACAGAATATGGTACAATCAATGAGGATGCTGATTTACAACTGTACGTGGAACAGGAAAACTGCAATGTGCAGAAGTGCGGCTTATTCGTTAATATGAAGGACGGATTTCTAGCAGCATTCCCTGATTGACTACTTGGAACAAATGGCCTCGTTGACGTAAAGTGTCCCTGTTCCAAAAGATTCTCTGAAACCGCAAAGGAGTATGAGGCGAAAAATAAGAAAAAGGAGCCTGGTGTGAAAGGTCCAAATCACCACCACAGCCTCTACTACCAAATACAAGGGCAGTTACACAATACACAAAGAGAGTTTTGTGATTTCATTATATTTACACTCAAGGGCATTGATATCCAACGTATTCAGAGAGATGACACCTTCTTGTCAACCATAGAGCCTTTTCTACTCAAGTTTTACATGGAAGGCCCGACTTCCGCGGAAATTCCTCACGTAGACGAGTTGTCCGACCGAATAATCTGCCATTACTCCCGATCTGGGAATCTCTCGATCTTCATTCATGGCTATAGTATCATGAGATCGAGGGGTGTGGCTCTTCGTCCGCCGAACATTGCTTCGGCGGGTGTTTTTACCGTGTAAGATGAGACCGTCGCGTGCTGCTGGAACAAGAACCTGGCGATTCTTCACTGAACTGCTTCTTCCGTAAGCTTCAAGAGGGCTTTCTTCGTTTCGCACACCATCTGTTCTGCTTGCCCGTTAGTTGCAGGATGGTATAATGCACTAATGTAATGCCTAATGCCGTTTTTTTTTTTTTTTTGGGGGGGGGGATTTGTTTATTTTGTTTGAAGCAAGATTTGGCGCGGTATCAGAGAAAAGTATTTTCGGTAGGGCAGAAGTAGGGAAAAGAGAGCGTAGAACGTCAATGACGCGTTTGTACGGACCGTGGCAGGCATCGTGTAAACTTCCAACCACTTAGAGTACGCATCGACCATGACTCCGCAGATGCGGATACGTTTCGCCACCCACAGACTGAATAGTGGATCGTTTTCAGTTACAGTTCATGATGGCGCTGGACTCGAGGAAGCCTTAGACTCTTTCCACAAAGTTAGCCCAGGTTCCAGCACTTTTGTCGAAAGCGGTAAGTGTTCGAAACGTCGACAACGTCGGTAGCCACGTGCTGTGCTTGACACTGGACGCTTACCATTCGCTGAGAAGAAACTTGCTTGTTCGTCTGCCACGAGTCGTCCGATATCAGGTCATCACCGCTACTCCATCTCCCGACAAAACAGGTCGTCATTGTCCGCATGTCCATAGTTAGCAATCACGTGAACTTATAAATTCCCATACGCTCATAACTTGCCGTCGCTAAACGCCGTTCATTCATAGCGTCTTCATTGCAAATAAACGTCTTCCTATTTATTCTGATAATTTTCATCATACTCCTCCTAAGCTGTACTTACATTATATGTGTCGGTACTTCCGAAAATATTGCAACGGCGTTTGTTTTCTGGGAACTATAATGTAACAACCTTTACAAAATCTTCCGGATCCCGTGAAACACAATATTTCGTTATGTCACTTTTGCGTCGTCATTATAATGGTGAGGTAAGTACCGTAAATTGCGAAGCAGTTTACGTGACGTCCGCTTCCATTGGTGTCTTGGAAGATTGAGTCTACTGAGCGTGCATTCCTGCAGAAGAAGTTTTCATTGAAAGAATATTGACACGTCAATCAACAATTGATTCCTACTTGGTGAGATTTATTGCGAAAGCCCGTGACAACCGCCGAACCGCACCTCCCTATATCAGAGAACAATTTATACAAAGCCTGACATTCTCGCATACATGCGTTTGCTGGGCCACGCTATTGAGCCAGCTGAGCGCAGCTGGCAGCGGCGCGAGCAAGGCCACGAGGGGAACGTGATGGTGCTCGAGCCATCCCACCGTGAACCAATGTTTCGGCCACCCCACGGGTGCGTGTCGCCATCTATTGGTTGAACTAACGCCTTGTTCAAGATGGCTGCCGTGGGACCGCAGCCTTAAGCGCTGCCCACACTAGCTGAGACAGCGCGCGCGGCGCGCCGATCGGGCGTTCAAAACGCGTTCCGCAAAATCGGTTTGCTTGAAAATGTCTTTAATAATAATGAAGATGAAAGAAACACAAGGGCCAGGTCAGCTGGGCTTGCCGTCGGTGTTGTCCTGGGGTGGGGGATGGGGATTAAATGAAGTGAGTCAGGTGAGCCTCCTTAATGAACCGAAGGAGGAGTCGAATAGTTCTTTTCGATGCTTGGGTGAGCCGGAGGTCTGGTCCATTCCGCCAAGCTCGTGGGTCTTTGATCCTCGGGAATGGTCTGTAAAATTTCTCTTTTTCCTCGAAAATGTTTATGCAGTCCCAGAAAACGTGATTTTCTGAGGCCACGACCTGGCAGTGTCGGCAGAGACTTTCGTCCAGCGTCGTCTGCGGGGTCTGAGTTTTCTTCAGTTGTACCTTTTTCAGTCGTTGCTTGTTCCAAGCGTAGCATTGCAGTAAGTGTGCGTTTAGGTACCATGGCGGTTCCCGTACTGCAGGTCGTCCTGAAGCTGGTGACCCCGTCCCATCGGGGAGTAGGGGTCCCATCCGGCAAAGGGTGTGGACCGGCTTTTTCCGAGTGCGTACGCTGAGCTCTCATCGGCGCTCTCCGGCTCATCGTCCTTGAGGGCTGTAGGGTCTTGTCTTTCCGAGGAGCACGTGAGGCCACCATAGCCGGGACGGACGAGGAAGGAGAAGAGAGCATGACCCGTGCTGCGGCATGTGCTGCCTCGCTCCTAGGAATGTTTTGGCGGGCTCGGGGATCCATCTCGCCACTACGCTTTGTCTCGTCGGTTCCTGACGCGTGCTTCGATGGCCTTTGCAGTCTTGTCAGAAGTGGATGGGTTCCTGCTACTTCTTCGTATGCGGCCTTAGGAGTCCGTGTAGATGAGGCATTCTTGTTGAGGGTCCGAGTTTTCAACTGCCATAAGAATAGCCTTGAGTTCGGCATCTCGAGTTCGGCATCTCGGCAAATCGGTTGAGCGCGTAAAACGGCTGTCGCTCGAATGCTGTCAAGAGTGCGCGAGGCCTCCTGTGCTTTCACGTGACATTCGCCGCGATCGGCAGTGCCACGCGCGTTTTTCTCGCTAGTGTGGGCGGCCCCTTTAGACGCTCGTTCCCGTTTTTCGCGCTTAACCGTCAGCGTAACCGCGTGCGTGGCATTGTGGAACATCACAAACCTTTACACCAACTCCAATTCCCCGCATAAATTTAGCTGCGGAAAATTGACACCACGATGACCTCAGCAACACTAATTCAGTTTCCCCGCTAATCTTAGCCTGGAAAATGTCGTCAAGCATAACTTGGCGTCACGTCGCCTAAGGGAGCCAAATTGAATTTGACGAAAATAACTTTGAGGAAAAGAAACAAGGAGGACAAAGGACAAACAGAAATATGCAAACACAGCTAAGTGACTGGTCCGTCATTCTTGTCCAGCTCATTTGGGCCTTTGGATTTAATTACACTATCATTATTACCTTCAAAAAATGCAAGCCGTTCACCCTTCTTAGTGTTAGACTCGTGGCAGCTGATAAAACCCGTTTGCTCTACTGATGTCTAACTACTGGATGTCCATTCCAGACGCGTTGGTGTGTTTAAAAAGTATTTTAAAGTAGACGCCTGGCCGCACAGAGGCCTACGCGCTTTGTAACACTTGCTGGGCGTGAGCGTGCTTTCTGTTGTTGTTCCCATTGTCTAATCAGGCAATCAAAAAAAAAAGAAGAAATACTGGTGAGCTCAGTTGGTAGAGCGCTCACTGGAAATGGATAGATACCTGGTTCGATACCAGGACCAGGCGGATTTTTCGGTCGCGCACCAGTCACCTAGTTGTGTTTGTCCTTTGTCCCCTTTGTTCCCCTTCTCCAGGTATTAAATTCGTCATTCTTGTCCAGCTCGTTTGCGCCTTCGCAGTTAATTGCACCATCAGTATAAATTCAGTTTTCCTGCTAAATATAGCGGTAAAACTGACCTTACATGACCTCAACATCAAGTCAGTTTCCCCTCTTAATTTAGCGCGGGAGTTGAATTGGTGTTGAGGTCACGTGCTAAATCTCGCGGAGAAACTGAATTTGTTCATAGGTGACGTAACACAAACTCATGGGACGTCATTTTTCCCGGCAAAACTTTGCGGGGAAACTGGAATTGGTGTTGACGTCACGTGGCGTCAATTTTCCAGCTAAATTTAGAGAGGAAACTGTGGGAGGAGGAGAAGTTATGGAAGAAGAGGGAAGGAGGGGAGGAGGAGGAAAAGGAGGGTTTTCCGTACCCCCTCCTCCTCCTCCGGACCCTGATTTCCTTCTCCATCCCCTCCCCCTCCTCCTCCTCCATACCCTCCTTATCAACTTTTGCGTACCCTCCCGTCACGGTATATCGCAAAATCAAAATGCCTCAAGAGCTGCGCTCTAATCTCGCATTACAGAGACCTGTAAACGCCTTTCAAGTTTGTTTGTTTGGTTTAGGTTAAAAGAAAACACTTTTTACTCTGCAGTTCGCCTAGTGCTTCCCTCTCTCGTTGTGGGCAGCAGCTTACGAGTTAAGCCCGGTTCACACATACAGCGGAGCGCTAAGTTAGCGCTACGTGAGCGCTCCAAGGAGCGCTCATGTGGCACTTCCTAGCGCGGATGAGCGCTCGGTTAGCGCTTCAGCAGCGCTCTGTTAGCGCTTCGGACAGGCTAGAGCGCTTTGTTAGCGCTCTCTTAGCGCTACAGAAGCGCTTTGTTAGCGCTCAAGCTCCTTGTGTCGTGCTTGCTGCCGCGGAATAGCGCGTGCACGGCGATTCCGTTGTTGTTGTTTTTCCGTTGGCATTGAAAGAAGAGGAAGTAAAAGAGCTGCTCTTCAAGCAAAGGGTCGGACAGGCGATCCAGAGTCACGGACTCTGAACGACTAATTGATTGGGTACGACCTCATCGCTTTTTATTCGATATGCTTGACCCTGGTTTCAAAGACACGCAGTTAAAGATAATCGCCTTCGAAAGAGCTCTGTGTCTCGGTCCCTCAGTCTATAGGAACAAGGTTCGCCGGGTACCTGTCGGTATCTCGGTGGCGAAAGATTTCGCGCACCCAGAAGGCTCTTCTGGGCGTTAAGCCGTCCACAAACATATGCACTAATCGCGTATGTAAGAGCATTTGTCGCGTTTCTATTTCACCATCCCACGTATGTCCGCCATGGTGCTGCTGATGCACACCCAACCACAGGAACCGGAATCGCAGTGCACGCGCTAATCCGCGGCACCGCGGTACAAGCAGCGCTACTGAAGCGCTAACACGGCGCTACTGAAGCGCTAACAAGGCGCTACTGGAGCGCTAACAGGGCGCTACTGGAGCGCTAACAAGGCGCTACTGGAGCGCTAATCACGCGCCTGTATTAGAACGAAGTCACGCGCTAGGAAGCGCCACATGAGCGCTCCTTGGAGCGCTCACGTAGCGCTAACTTAGCGCTCCGCTGTATGTGTGAACAAGCCCTTACCCCGTCACAAACAACCGAGCCAAAAAAAAAAAAACGTGTTGAGGCGTTTCTTAGAGGGCGTTGCTTCAACGAGCTTCGAAATATACACGATCGTGTTCCGGAACAGGCTGAATATGATCCACAATATTCACAAAGTGACACCATCGTCGTTGTATTCTGAGCCCGATGGCTGTATTTGTCGTTACCACTGGCCTCCACTCTGGCAAGCGCCTCGGAGAACAGCCAGTGGAGCGCACGTCTGCATCCGGCGCAATCCCTCACGTAGTTTCTCTGGATGAATTCGAGGCAGCAGCGAGGCTCGACGCTGTCAAGATGCCCTTGCCGTTCCAGCAGCCGAAGCGGTCGAAGCACGCCAGCGATCTCGGCCACCGCAACTACCAGCACAGCTGCTGGCTAGTGTAATTTTGATGACGGGCATATTCTTCTACAATCTGGCAGAGGGGGAGAATAGCGACGTCTGAGACGCACTAGCAGAGAGTCCCCGTTGGAGTTGGGAGTTCCTCTACACTCCATGTTCTCTTGTGCACGGCCGTAGATCTGTCGGAAGGATGACGTCCGGTTCAAAGCATGTATAGTTCTAGGGAAGGGCAAGTTTATCGTCTCACCTCTCAAGGTTCCAAGATTCGGGCCATTACAAACGAGTCTTTAGCTGACATCCACCGGGTGCTCTAGCTAATCGTTTAATTTGTTTTAAAATTCCATTTTCGTGTCTTTTTTCAACAAGATTTTGGTGTGTCGGATGTGGTACTGCCGTTTTGAATTCACGTATAGCTTTACCGCCACAGTGTTCTTGCGCCTGAGAATACGTACAATATTTTGTATGCAAAGTGAATAGAAAATACTAAATTTGACAGATTTCACGTGACTTTGAAATGTGCATGGTACGCTTAGCCTTTACACACTCGCGAAAGAGGAGGGGGGAGGCGAATCCTAGAACAACTTTTATGCTAAGAAAATGCTGCCTTCATTCGCGTCTGACTTAGCCTTTTTCCATATTTTTCGAAATGTCTACTATTGAAACAAGAATGGCGGCAATCTGTAACAACTGTCACGTTTAAATCGAGGTAAATAACGACGAAGCGCTGAGTTGTTCCGAACGTTGCTAAAACCAGCTCAGCTGGGAAACTGCCATAGGGCCTGCTTTGAAAAAGTGGCTCTCACCTTTGCTCGAGAACCGAACTAGACGCGATCGCCAGCGCCTCCATTTCTCCCGGAGCGGCCACTCCGGGAACTGTACGGCCTTACATACCTTTCCAGGCGAGTTGCGCAAGGACCGGTGGCGCCATCTTGCGGCGCCATCTCGCATTGTTAGCAATATAAAGCAACTTTCGTGTTTTACACTGCCGCTAAAGGGCGGCGTAGTAATCGTATCTTGTTCCGTTTCTGTAGACGCGAGAGGTCAGGATTTCAATGGTGAGTTTCCCATCTGAGTTCTTCTAGTAACATTAAAGGGCCCTGCAGCAACGTTTGTAGCGTTAGCTACACCGGCCGAGGTTGAGCAGTTTCGCGTGGCTCTCATAATGAGCCGTACTCCATGCTGCGCAAGCGCGAGGAGCAGTGACGTCACACGGCGCCCAGCTGGCGGGGCGGAGCCGCCGTCGCCGCAGGCTCCGCTGCCACGCGCGCGCCTCGCCAATCTGCTCAAGCGCGAGGAGCAGTGACGTCAAACGGCGCACAGCTGGCGTGCCGGAGCCGCCGCCGCCGCGGGCTCTACCGCCCACCACTGCGCCTCGCCGGTCTTCGCATTCCAGAGGAGTGACGTCATAGCCGCGGCAGACGCACTGGCGCCGCCGCGTGCCCAGCCGTGTGCCTCCGTTCCGCAGTAGCCAAGTCTGACGCTGCACCGGAGCTGCTTGACAGCGCCTCTCATTTTGTGCGCATAAGCTCACGCTACGTATATCCTGGCATAGCCGAGCTAAGCCACCGCAATTTTTTGACTGGCTTTTAATTTGCACCGAACCTGAGCACACTAAACGTAGTAACTTAATGACAATTTTTTTTAAATTTCGCTTCATTTTAGAAGGTTATAAACAAATTAAAATTACAAAAACAAGCAAAACAGAGCTTCTTCTATGACATCGTTGGTCTTCACTTGAGTGGCCGTGAACTAGATGAGGTTAGTGGGCTCAGCGAGCGCTCAACGGCTGCCGCACTCAGTGTTGACGGCTCAAGACGGCGCCACTAAAGCATGTGTTGGATAGGCTGTATGAAGCGGGCAGGCAGGGCGGCTCGCATTGCATTTGCTGCACGACTAAGACTAATTCGGCATGACACTTCACAGGCCACAAACAACAGCAAACACGGAGTAAAGATCAGATCAGAGCGGGAGCCACTTCGCGCTGCCGTATCACCGGACGGCCGAATCGCCAGCCAAACTTGCGCCGAAGGCCTTCGGAACGCTCGGAACCGGTCGGATCTTCGAGCCGGTATACGACCGCAGCGCCGCCGCATACATCCGGGACCTTTCTACGCTCGCCGCTCGTCGGTGCCTCATCCCACTACTTCTTTCTAGTGTGCGCCGCCTTTTCCACCGCTTGGTGGTGGGTATGTCGACGGGTCATTTCTTGTTTTCGTAGTTTATAAACTGCATTTGCTTCTTTCTGATCTAAAATACTAAGCAAAACTACATTCCTAAATAATTGAAACGGTTCGCGTCACTTATATTTTGTATATTAACCAAAAAATGAAAGCCGTTTACAACTCCCTGCAAACGCCGAATTAGAGCGCAGCTCTTGAGGAGGAGGGGAAGCCACGGGAGGGGAGGTCACGTGACCCCGGAGGGTCACGTGACCTGGGGTCACGTGACCTTGAGGGGTGGAGGGGCGGAGAAACTTTTTCCGCTAAATTTAGCGGGGAAAAATTTCCGCTAGATTTAGCGGGAAATGTTTCCGCTAAATTTAGCGGGGAAAATTTTCCGCTAGATTTAACGGGGAAAATTTTCCGCTAAACTTAGCGGGGAAAATTTTCCGCTAGATTTAGCAGGGAAAGTTTTCCGCTAAATTTAGCGGGGAAATTTACCCATCATGCACCGCGCAGTTACGCCGACGGCGACGGCGACGCCGACGCCGCTCAAGCCGGAAACATGCGCCTAAAAGCTGCGCTCTAAAAAAGAAAAAACTCGTGCGGCTTTGATTAGTAGTAAGGTCCAGGACCAAAGCTTTCACATATCGCGCACTCTCGGCACTGCGTGGTCGTTCCCGTAGGTGGAGGAGGTTCCCGCGTCGTCCGGTTAAGATATGACGCACAAATATTTTGTTAATCTCTGTGCCTGCTGGCTTGCCCGGACCCCAAGAGACGTGGAATCCGCAAAAACGTTAGACGCTTAAATATGTTTGCAGGGCCCCTTTAAGTGCTTGCTTGAAGTTGGCATAAAGAAACAGGGAAACTGGTGAAGTTTAGATGTTCGTGAGAGAGATCTCCCGGAGATGGTCTTGATATTGCTGATGTTCTTTTCATCCTTTGTTCCTCAGTATTGTGAAATGAATAAATAAAAAAGCAATATCAAGGCCCTTGTTCTCAACAGCTCCCCCTTTGATAACGGCGCCGCCAGACTTTTATCGTCGACCTGGGTTTTTATATTCAAAAAGCTTCATCCTACTACAAGGACCCAGCCGGCGAAACCAAAGGCCAGAGCACTTCGTTTCGATCAGCTCTCCAAAGTCTTAATTTATTTTCTCTCTTTCTCTCTTTGTTTCCTCTATCGCTGTGCTGTCTTTTTCTACTATTTTCCTATAGTCATCATAATAAGATCGGGCGTCTATATCGCGGAAAGAATGCGCGTAGTTGTTTGGGCACGTGTAAGGTCTTTACGCCGATATGCTTAAAATAGAAGACTCGAAGTAAAATAAAATTTATCCGGAAACAGGGACTGTGAAACCGAATACTCGTTGTCGGAACGGCAAGCAATCAACTGGATTGTTCTTTCTATTTTTACTCGTCTGTTCGTTGCCTGAATTCCGTTGAATATAACACTTAACTTTCGTTATTATAACAATAAAGTAATGCTAAAATAAAACAGCTGTCCTCAGTGCCCTGTGTCGAGGCTCTTGCTAGTACTTCGCGTATCTATTTCCTGCCAGACCATATTGGGAGAGTTAATTATGTACAGTGCAGACAGGAACGCGCGTCGTGAGGCAGCGTCAACACACCTCTCTCCGCTACGATCACCAGCATCTGGCTGAAACGAAGTAGAAGACGTCCGTTCTTCCATTAGCGTATCATTTCACATTCAGGGCGAAACCTCTGACATAAGCATTTCTTACGAAATCTTTGCCTATAATCAACATTGCTGGTCTCGTAGAGATTTAGTGAAGTCGACGAATAACAGTCTTCTAGAAAAGCGAAATATGACCGCACACTTTCGGGGGATGAACTGTCATCTATAATATGAGGAACTGTCCGCATGGTGATTAACCTTGTGAATATTTTGCCGATGTAACGATTGGGCTTATTATCAGCTGCCACGTGATGAATTTACATGCAACGTATCTAGATGGAAACTTAAAGATATTAAGTTTTATTCAGTTGACCTTTAGTTCATCTGTGGGCGCGTGAGAAGCTTTTTGTTGTGCTGAACACTGAAGCACATGCCCCCATGCACCTCCGATGGAACAGCAAAATGCTTTACACGTAAAAAGACAAAAAAAACTGAGTGGTAAATCACGAAAAGTTACATATTTGGTTGAGCCCACACCAGGTACTATCGCGGGACAAATTAGTTGAAACTGTCCTTCTGGCGGTCTTTTAGACTACCTGCCAGTTCCCGAGAGTGCCTGTGGTCCGAACTAGGAGACGAAATTCAAAGTTGAGGTGCCATATTTTGGACTATCTGACGAATTAAGAAGTATAGAGCTCGTGGGAACTGCAGACGCAGAAAAATAGCGGGATCGGGCGTTTCGCGCTTATATTTTCCGCCGGGGTGCGTCAGAATTAAGTATGTCGAGGAACACATTAATACTTTAGAGCACGGAAAGCCTTCTGCGCACTTACACTGGGAACGGCTTCCTAGCTGCTACGCGGCTCGGAACCGAGTCACGGGGGCGGAGTGGAATCGCCGCAGCCTTTAGACCAAAACTGTACACTCTAGCAGCCTAGAGCCCAGAGCCACCAGCGCCCCGGCCCCTGTCGGTGGTTGAGAAGCCTAATTCAAGTCAGTTTGCTGGCAATCTTTTTCATGTTATCCCAAAAAAGTAATCGATTTCAATGAATATTACTCTCGCTTATTCTTTCGCTCAAAATGATTCAGTTACGTTAGCTTGATTACTTGAGAAGAAAGGTAATTGATCGTTTAGCTTGAAAAAGCAACCGTTACTTTTCTGATTACTTCGGTTTTTTAAAATGCGGAGAGCAAGTCGTTCAGCTACTTGTGCAGGAGTTGTGGTGACGTCAGAAAGACGCCGAGCTCTGATTGGCTGATTCTCAAAAACAATTAGTAGGTAGACCTCAAAGCATCTATCATTGTGACGTACCCACTATTTTTTCAGTTAGCCAATCAGAGCTCGCGTTAGCTCTGATATCACCGCAACTCCTAAATAAACATTGGCTTTCTCATTGGGTTAGAATCCCCAAATTATTATCTAACTTTCCTCTCGATATTCAACAATTTCGGTAAAGCTTCCTTTGTCGGAGACTTGTTCGAGGATTCCTTGTAGGAGCCTGTAAGGTGCAAGGCCGAGCGCGTTTGGGAAAGTGCAAGGTGCCACTTCAACTGGTGAACAACTGTTGAACATTAAAATACAATATGAACACAAACCAACAACCTCAATATAAAAATATATTATTCTCAACTCACTGCTTTATGACCTCTAAAATATGGTAATACACTTCATCGACATACACAGCAAGCACATGACAGATATCCAGCAACAGACTACGCAAAAAGACTACAAAATAGTCATAATATATTGCGGCATAGAATCCTAACCCCTTCGCTATTGACTATGTGCACATAATCCCGAAGTAGAAGGCGTGATTAAAAATGTCTCCTCGCACACCGCTGATGTCTCGGCGAGGCGTTTATCTTCTCGATTAAGATTTTTGTTCCCACTGTAGTCTGCGCGACTCCTCCTTTGGCGCACAAAACAGCGACGGCTTACGGTCGCTGGTGCTCCGGCTGCCCTTGTTGTCCGGGTAGCCCCACTTGCATCCCGGCGCGAAGCAGTGTGTGTGTCCGTCGTTTTCCTTACATTCACGACTGACGGCAATGAAACGGTGAAGACTCTCCACCACTACACCACAAAAAAGTGCTACGGTGCTACATTTTGGAGAAGCGTACCGCCTCACACTCGTCGTCTTCTTCGCTCATCGCACATGTGCCATTAATTCTCCTAGGGCACAGAACTCCAGCGCCACTCGCGGTATCTACGTCGACCGTCTTCACGCTCCCGATTGTAAGCAGGCGCCGCTCTTCCCACTACATTCTCTAGAACACTGTAGCATAGCGCATGATTTGCTCGCTTTCTGAAGTGACGAACATGCACGTGCTGGGCTGAGGAGAGTTATATAAAAGCGCAGATGATGCCGCGAGCTATACCAGAGTATCTGTAACTAGAGTACAGTGTACTAGAATACTTGGGTAGTGTTGGGACCGGAGTGGCTCGGCAACGGGAGCTCGTGAGGGCGCGTGTATTGACAGTTCGTGGCGGCGCTGTAGTCGAGTTATCCGGAAAAATCGCGCAGCCCGCCTTTTTTTTTTTCACTTTGAGCGGTGCACGTGTCGGTACTACGATTTTATACAGTCCGTTTCACCTTATGTTGTACCGCAGCGAAGGCTAGAAGCGCGAGCTCATAGCGTTGGCAGCTGCCCTTGGTGCACGAGAGCTTGTGCCGCCGAGATGTGCCCTAGAGCAAGGAGCTCGCGCTTGTAGCCTTTCCTGCAGTACAACACAAGGTGAAACAGAGTATAGTTCCGTGTGTTTTTCACTTCGAGCGGTGGGCGTGTCGAAAGTTCCGTGTGTTCGATCGTAATATGCTTTGAATCTTGTGTTCTGGTTTTGCGGATGGTGAACGCGTAAGGGTTGTGCCGAGATGCCGTCGGCGAAACAGCCACAGAACTCTTGCTCTGCACCTTGTTGCAAAACGGGCCTCATCCGAGTGAAAGGAGTGAAAACGGCGTCCCTTTTCGGCGTTCCAAAGGACAGAGCCAAAAGAGATCTTTGGGAGAAGAATCTGCAGCGATCGGACAAGCGTCTTGAAGAAACAAGCGCTGTCTGCGAGTTCATGCTTATGCAGGATATTCGTTATTCTTAACAGAACTTTGCAGAATCAATTAAAGGAGGTAGTAGATACGTGTATGTCGTCTGCACTGTACATCTGTAGATCTCGGCGGACCCTACATGGGTGAATAACCGTTGCAATATTTTGATTACTTAGCCGAATATGGTAATTAACTTTTTACTGAACCGTTAAATGGGCCAGGCTGCAATTGCAGCTTTAGAGGGAGCCATTATTAAAGGCCAACCCAATTTAGAAAGTTCGCGAACAAACAACAAGCTTTGAGATAAATCATCGCTAAAATTTTGCCTTTGTTCGCGTAATTAAAAACCGCGCGCTGAAAGCGCCAATGAGGTTGTGCTGATATTGATGCGTAGAAGAATGACACAGTTGTTTCTGTCCCCTCGTCACTAAGTCGACAGCGTGTCTTCGGTGGACTCGCCGGCGCTACACATCAAGACGACTAAGTCACTATTCTACGTATTATTTTCATAACGCGGTTTCTGAATCAGGCGAAGAAAGGCAAACTTTTACGATAAATTTCGCGAACCTCGTTGCCTTTTCGCGAATTGTCGAAATTGTGTTTGCCTTTAATAATGACTCCTTTTAAAACTGCAATTGCACCATGGCCAATTAAGCCGTTAATAAACAAGTTAACTAACAGATTTTGGTTAATTATTAAACATTGCAACGGTTATTCACCCATTTATTGTCCACCGAGCCCTACAGATATAACGAAAGACGGCATCCACATATCTGCCACATCATTTTTTTGTAAAATATGTAAAGTTCTGTAAAGAATAAATACAAAAACACCCTGTATGTCTGCGTGAACCAGATACGCCCCCTGTGGAACCGTGGGTCTTTCCCTTCGAATACCCAGCTCAGGCGAGACTTACCTGGTTGTCAGAAAGCAGCTGTCGGTTAAAAGTATTGTTATGAGCGTGTGGGTTTGGGATGGTTTACCCTCAAGAGGATAATGCGCTGCATATTGTAACCATGTATGCGCTGCACATTGTAACCATTATTTCAATGCCGTGCTGTAAACTATTACAACTTTTTCCTTGCCTGATCTACGTGTGCTCATGTTTTCTGCTCAAAATGATGTGAAATAGTTGCTTGTTTTCTTTGAATCTTATAAAGCATTACTTGTTCAGCCCACGTTGTCTCAGTTTTTGGACTTAAGTTCAATGTTAAAACGCGTGATAAAAATTGTCACGGCTTATAAGCCATTTCTTACAAGTGAACGTCGGGTGGTCCTCGGATGTTCGTGGCAGCCATGAAGAAATATAAGATTCTCATCTCTTTGCGACCGTCGCTTGGGTGGTTCGTTGCATAAATGAACACAAGAATGAGTGACAAGTGAAGCGAGCTGATTAAGGTCAAGAAAAAGAAGACGGGCAGAAAAGGAGACAGAGAAGTTAACCTGAGGTATTAAAAACATACTAAAACAATCTCGGACTTTAGTATGTGCCGTTTCGTTCCATTATAAAATAAAATAGAAAAAAAAAACTGCTTCCGAGTTTTAGATATCCCTTTCAAATATCTAATGTTCGGCCTTTGCGACCAAGGAAATGGGCATTTCATTTAAGATGCTCACCATCCGACAAACCGAAAGTCGCAGCTAATTCTACGCTGAAACAACTTGCAATCCGCTTCTTTAAAGTCGCAATTGTTTTTATGAAAAGGAATGGTAATGTAGCTTGTACCGTCCAATACATTGAAGCATCATGTTGCTAACGATCGTGCCGCAGCGTAATTGATGCCGCGGTACGACCGCTGGCAGGTCGTAGCTATATCAGAAATCCTATGTGCACTCCACCAAAGCGGCACCAAAGATTCATATTTTCGCGCGTGCAGCAGCGCATGCGCACACCTTCTGGATAACGCGCCGGTGTCGACACCTGTCGCGATCAATACCACGCGCTTCAGGCGAGCCCCTCCGCTCCCAACACTACCCAAGTATTCTAGTACACTGTAACTAGAGTGTAGTAGAATACGGGATCGTGTTCTGACCGGCGCGACTCGACAAAGGGAACTTGTGAGGCTGCGCGTGTTGACAACAATCGCGGCGCTGCAGTCGACATGGCAGCAGAAAGTCGCTGCAGTCTGCACGTGCCGCCGCACGTGCGCGTGCGCGCGTGCAAGCGCACAACCACCTACCATACTGGCCTACAGTGGATGCGTAGGTGTCGACACCTATCGCGATCAACGCCGCATGCCTTACGCTAGCCGCTCCGGTCCCAACACTACTCCATATTCTAGTACACTGTACTATAACAGCCAGTTCAGAACCACGTGACCCATAACTCCGAGAATCGCAAGGCAAACCCGGACAGTTACATCCTTTCAGAGCTGAATTCATTCTGGTGGCTTGTAACGTCCGCACGAGACATCTCGACTATTCAGTGGTCAATTTTTTGTTTGTAATTGCTGAATGCACACATCGTTGCATCTCTCACAAACTCTGCATGGCAGCCGCCATAACATATACCTTCCGTTTTAGTTTCCTATTATATCTACTACTTTACTTCATCATTACCGTAGCAGGTCAGGTTATTGCCATTTTAGGTTCTGGTGTGTCCTTCCCAGCATTTGCATTTCTGAAAAGACTCATCAACGCCTGTTTAGGTGGCTTGGTATCTCGGAGAGACAAGATAAAGTCTGCAATGGCACCTGTAATCTGGCGTGTGTCTAAAGCGTCTATGTACTCAGGGCTCTATTTCACCATAAGTGCAAGCGAAGCCAAAGGCACGAGAGGAGTGGTTTCATCACCTGCACTGACGTCACACCAGCTGCCATTTCGGTGGCGTTGGTATCTTTTGCAGCGTATACTGTGTACTATCGTTTCTGAAGAAGGGGAACAAGAGGGACAAAGGACAAACACAAATCTCCAAACACAGCTAGGTGACTGGTGCGCGACCGAAAAAATCCGCCTGGTCCGGGTATCGAACCCGGCACCTCTCCATAACAGGTGGAGCGCTCTACCAACTTGGTAGAGCGCTCCACTTGTTATGTCTTGTCCAGCTTGTCTTGTCCAGCTTGCTTGCACCTTTGCATTATTTCATTATAATAAAGAACTATCGTTTCTTTTTATTTTTTCAAGAAGAAGTAGAATGCACATTGGCATGGTGCAAGGACGTGACGTGCAAGCCATGTGTAGCGCTAACTCGGCGGAACGTGCGTCTTCTTGCCTTTGAACTACGCGACCGCCGTAGAATCAAATGACCACATTCATGGTTGTCACTGGAGTATCATCAACGCCCGCCTTGGTCCACGCACGTACCGAATGTGAAAAATGTAGCATTTTTAGACAGACAGATAATTAAATTTAAAATGGTCTGAGATCTCACGTCGAGGTACTCTACAGCGCATGTTTTTTTGTTTTTTTTTTTTGCAAATAAAAGATGGTCTAGAAAATGGCAGAGTTGTGAAGCGGCCGATAGAAGCCAGGGAAGCCAAACCAGCACTGTGAGCTAAAGTCCCTGGATAAAAATCACGCTCGGCGTTTCTTTCAAGAACCGACAACCACTATTGGCGGAACGCGAGAAAGTCGTGCAATGAGATCACGAGCGAGAGCCGCCCCGCAGTTTCTTTTCAGGGGCCCCTCCATAGCCGCTGATTTTAGTGCTTCGCCGCCATTTGCTTCCAAGTGTCACACGAGGCACGTGCTCGTGCACTGGAGTATTTGGTGTTTTTGGTGCGTTTGCAAGTCATACAAACACATCAAGGGGCTTTACTGAGGGCGTCAACCTCTTTAGTGTGACCGAGGAACTCGTGGAACGCGAGGTTACGTGGCGCGTTCCTACCGCTAGATTGGCTGCATAGGCCGTGCCTTGTCGTGTCCAAACTCTGACCTAGAGTGGCCTTCGTTTGTGACGCAGGAAAATTCAGCCCCTGAACTTTCCTAAATACACCTTGCCAAGAAACACTCGACCCCAGGGACAACAAACCGTTTTCGAGACCAGTCACTGGGTTTGAGGCTAGACTCAAACCGGCGTCCCTGCTAACCCCTAACCGAGTGGACTGTGATTTCGACAGGCGCAGCCTGCGTAGCCGCAGTTTCAAACACTGCTGGGGGCTAAATTCTCGTATTTTCCCGCTTTATTTTGTGTTTCATGGTGCATGTATTTTCCCGAGGACATGGAGAAAGCATTGTACCACATTTAAAAAATCAAAAAAGCAAAAAAAAGAAAAAGAAACTATAAACTATCTGTGTTGGGTACGCGCGCGACAGAACAAATGCGACAGGAATATTAGTTGTCGTTTTCCTTTTTTACGATAAGTTTTGACTGCGCCGCCCGATTAACCGCGTGTCAAACGACAAAGCGCTTATTCGCGACTTCAGCGACCTATAGGGGACGCCACTATCGGGCAAATATGGCGGTCGAATCCAGGTCGTGCCGTGCCATGTGCCAGCTCAACGCACGACGCTGGGGCATCAGCGAGCGGGAATAGGACTCCAAATGGTTCACCCCGCTTTTTATTCTCCACGTTTCGAACCTGCGGCGATGTGTTGGGGTAAGCGAGCTTCCAGAGGCCTGACTTTCTTCGAGGAAACGAGGAAAGGATTGCCCCCTGTCCTTCCACTGTGCTGATGAACGTTGAGAAACGCAGAATGTCTGGCTCACGCGGTTCCATAGGTCGCGTGCAGAGCAACCTGGGTCACAAGGTCACGGTTACGACACAGACACCGGTAGAACTGTTCTGTCGCGCAATCCACCGACAACATGCAAACACGGAAGCCAGAAGAGACGAGCAGAAATCGCGAAAGGACCTGGTCCGGCCAGTTCAGTGTTTTCCCGCTAGGTGTCGTTCGTTTTGCTGGAGTCGCGAATACTCCGTTTCATCTTAGGTTGTACCGCAGCGAAGGCTAGAAGCGCGAGCTCGTAGCGCTGGCGGCTGCCCTTATAATGCACGAGAGCTTGTGCAGCCTAGATCTGCCCTAGAGCAAGGAGCTCGCGCTTGTAGCCTTTCCTGCTGTACATCATAAGGTGAAACAGAGTATATATGTCGAAAATAATTTATAACAGAAGATAACCGAAAGGTATGCATTTTTCACGCCCATAAATAACATGTTTACCGATGGACAGGCCACGGACATACAATTTAGCAAGTTTTAACATTCGAACAATATAATTGTACGTACCACTCGATGCAGCGTTATCCGGAAGGAATTTATTTGAGAAAGATCTCAAATAACACAGTCGCAGTGGACGACAGTCACATCTTGGCGATCGGACAGGAATCCAATATGACTTCGTTTTGGGGCACGTTTTGGGAAGAGCTTCCTTTTTTCACGACAGCATCAAGGCAAAGGAACGAACGCGACTGACCCATTTCCCACCACAAGGTTCCCCAACCCGGACAACTATTTTTGGAGATGACTGAGGATTCTACGCGGATTATCTCTGGGAGGGGAGAACAATGTTCGCAAAATCGCGTCGAGGGTCGTTCGACGTCCTTCACCTCCTTCGTTTCCCGTGAACGTCGAGCTGAACAGCTTGAATGGCAGGCACTTACCAGCCTTATTTCTCACAATGAAAGATAACACAAAAAGGGTACCCAGCACGCATAAACATAAAAAAATTAAGTGGAAACTTTCAAGAGGGGCAAGAAAACGTCGAATGCAAACCCGGCAAGAACGTAGGTAGAAGACCGCGCTGAGTGGGTCTTCACAGTCCAAGAGAGTGGCAGAAAATTTCTAGCTGATAGAGGGCGCGAGAGTCGCACCAGCCGCATCAGCATCAGCAACATGGCGGCGGCCTAGGAGCGGTTTTTGGAAAGGTGTATAGGAGGTGTCGGTGCAGTGCCTTGAGACCTTAGTGCTCTTGGATACCGAGGACCTTGTGGCAGCTGAAGTATTTGTGTCGGGATGAGATTTATCTCACCCCCCCCCCCCCAGATCTATCCATTGGCTGCTGTGCTAAATTGCGATTTTATTAGAATATATTACAATTTATCGGGTAAGCAAATCTGAGTGTCATCTAAAGTCTAGACCCCCCCCCCCCCCCTCCCCCTCCCCCACCCCCCGGGCCGGTTTCTCTCCTTCACTTCTTGACTTGCATTCAGCGGTTGTATGGAAAGGCGTTCCAAGGAATAAAGGAACGCCACCGTTCCATTTTGCATAGGTGGAACTCGAACGGAACTCGATACATTTTGCGTGGAATAGAAAAAAAGAACGGCGTTCCTTGTTTTTGTCCAGTGGGGTAATTTGTATTTTATTTCTAAGAATAAAATTCTAAAAAGTATAAAAAACAATATCTTTTCGAGGGACAGAATCTCGTTAACGTTTTGGTCACTAATCTTAGGTTTATTTTGTGTGGTTTGGTAACAGTCGGGTGCAGGAGAGCTAGTGGACATCGATACTTTTTTCAGTGCCCGAGACTGCGGTACAAAAAGCAAAACTTTTAGACGAAGGAAGAGACGCAAAAATAGGGACGTTTCAGGCTCATCTACTTATTTTGCTTCCACAAATCTTCACACACCTAGAAATCTAAGGCCGACTACAGCCATCACTGAACTTTCACAAAAAGACCTACAGTTACAACAACAAAACAGGTTACCAGACATTGAACGCACCCTTGTATCCCAAACATTAATGACTTAAACAATCCACAAAAAAAAAGTTACTTTTTTTTTGTTTCTTGTCTTCAAACTGAACAACAAATACTAACTTCACGAAGAAAGACTCGTAGTTTTCAAGACTGACTTTGCAAAAGCCATACCTTCTCCTTGACTTGCTGGTCTTGCGGACAGCAACATCGAGAAACAACTGTTGTTAGGTTCGATCAAAAGACTTTGTTAGATTGAAACGTGTGAGGTTGTTGTAAAACGCTCGTGCATAATGAGGTAACAGTACATTTCGCTCGTCTGAATTGTCCACCACAAACATGAATATGGTTAAAAGCTAAAATGTTTAAACTTGAATAAATCAACAAATGAAACCCTGCTTCCGTTTTTTCTTCTCCTGGTGCCCTTCCATCACGACATTCAAATTCGTATTTTCCCATTTGATGGGATAGATAAAAAAGATAACTTTTATTGATTTAATTAAATATGGTAATCAGTAAAATACAAATGTAACGTATATATTAAGAATATATTATATTTATTAACTCTAACGGGAACGAGTTGCGTTCTCACAAGTCAAGCTTGTAATGGGAATGCGTTCTAAAAACCACAAAGAACTACGAACGAGCTTTTTGTTCGTTTTTTTCAGCAGCGTGTACAACACTGCTTACACCACAAGCTTTAGATGATTTTGCTTGAGCCTGCCATGTCAAAAGGGAATAGTCGCACCATCTGGGCAGACTTGGGTAGTAATCCGTTACTTTTTAAAGTAATTTTGTAATTGGAACGCTAGTTTTTTTCGGAAGTAGGTTGTAATGTAATTTCGTTACAAAATATTGGTGACAGATTCTTTAGGTACTCGTTACTTATTTAAAAATATGAGCATAATACCGTAGCTGGGGTGATACGAGCAGAGCATTCGGCAGCAAAACCAGAGTACGGTTGAACAAAATAGAAAACATCAGGAAGGGTAGAATAGCCGAAAAAAATTTACGATTTTTTTATAACGGGTCACTAAAACCACTAGAAAAACGGGCAAGGCATTGTACAAATACACGAAAGACAAAGATCAAGTAAGGCAACGCCGAGTAGTCTCTGTCGCCTTCCATTGTGTGTTCTTTTTCTCCCGGGCAGTGAGAAAGCTCTTCGTGTTTATTGTTTTTTTTGCACCGTTTCGCCTTTTTCAATTTTGACGTCTCCCGCCACCTGCACAGACATCAAACGCGGGTCCGTACTCCCTTCGATTTGCGGGGGTTCACAGCTCACGTAACAGATGATCTAGCCTCGCGCGAGGGGGTCGATTTCGCTTCGTCTTTTACGTGCGCTACTTTATTCTAGCACGCCCATGAGGCACGGCTGAAAAGCGCCCGGCGCGAGGCTAAGAGCATCGTCTTCGAGGGTACGGACGATACTTCTTTGATACACTTGTCTGGAAATGGTGGCTACAGTCCACTCTTCATTTACACTCAACTGTCAATATAACGGGGGGGGGGGGGGTTAAGGCCATCTAAGGAGTGCTGACAAAGAGACAGAGAGAGAACGCTTAAAAGTTGTTTGATCCTCTATTGTTTTGTGAGACCGATGGCCACCGTTTCTCCCGCTCTCTGTGCCTCCCTTCCCTGGCCTCCGCGAATATTGGTGTCAAAGTGAGAACCGATGTATGATCGATAACCCGTAACCACCACTTTTTCTCTGACTGATCGAGTTTTTGGCCATGGAGTGTCCGCTCGTCTCCATGGCCATCTCTTAATGAGAAGTTCAAAATTCAGGGCATTAAGGAGAACGGAAACCTAGAGTTTCAGTGCATTTTTGCTTGCCAAAAAAACACGCATTGTCATCAGCAAGAACAACGAACCTCAATCTACGAAAACAGATCGGAAGTAAGTTTATCTTCTTGTGAATAATCAGGCGAAACACCCGAGTCAAAAGGGAGCTTTCGTAGATCGCTTCTTTAGCTCCGAATCCTCGTAGTGGAGGTCAGACGCTGCTACTGGGCGTGCGCACCGCTAGCTTTGTCTGCCCGATTCCTGGGGTCATTTTTGGAGACCGTAAGCTATAGCGGAATGGCGGGTGTGGTTGCAGCTTTCGATGCCTTTTCAGCTTACAGGTGAACGGAGTGCACCCTCACTCTTTTCCTTAAATACAATATTTCATTTTTACAAGGACTACCTTAAAAAGCCTCTGATACGCAAAAATATACTTTTTTGATGCTAGGCGATGAAAATGGCATATCAGGACATCACAAAAAATTGTTTCACTATAGAGTTGCGTACTTTTTTGTTATAAAAAATAGAAATAGGAGGCCCAATTCAAAGTTCCCGCCGTGCACTGTGACGTAACAGTGTACCGCAAGGTGTCGGGGCGGTCAGAAGGAGGCATCGCCGGAAGTCACGTGAGTTGTGTCCCTCCTCGTGCTTACCGCGAGCGCGTGTAATACTTTTTTTAAATATTTTTGTTATTCTCCGCATCTCCACGAGCGATCCAAGCAGACAAGGTTTCTTTTATTTGCTTTTCATCGCTTAAGTTGCTGTAACGGTAGAAGAAGCGGAGACAGTGAATTGACGTGATCAACTACAATGCCTAGAAGGTGCTGTGTGAGGGACTGTCCCGGTATTTCAGCAACTGAAGAAGAGATCACACTGCATGCATTTCCGAGAGACATACATCGGCCGCGTGTGCACCTAGTAAACAAGTTCTACTCATGTTCTAGACAAAATACGCACTTTGTGCTCGACGTTTACTAGTACTTGGTACACAAACCAGTTCGTATTCTTTAGACGGCAGGCATCTTTAGCCTGGAGAGCATCCGATGATTCAACGACCTCGGTGTCTGAACCTTCAGCAATGCGATCGATGGACGTGTCGTATGCTAGCAATCCTAATTTCTGCGAGCGTTCTAAAATTTTTTTTTAAAACTTGATAGCTTTTTGCGCCCAGTATAGCCCTGTATTATCGGACTGACGGCATGCACTTGTACACTGGCTTGTACTCGCAACGCTTTCATCGACCGACCTCCATCACGTCGATCCACTGACTCTTCGTCCTCAACTTTTACGGCACGCAAGCTAACCAGCGGTGCGGCGACAAAGAGCTAGTGGGAGCTGAAACTTCGATTTTCTGTCGCTCGTGCAAAGAGCAGAATAAAAAAAAAATCTTAGGCCCGGTCGCGGAAAGCACGAGGAGTGAGGCTCACGTGACTTCCCGTGAACCCACTTTTAGTGACGTAGGTCGATGCCGCCCTGCTGACCGCCCCGACGCCTTGCGGTACACTGTTACGTCACAGTGCACGGCATAGGTTCTTATAATGTGCGCTAGAGGATTCAACTGGCTGCTAGTGTGCTGACGCAAATTGAAGCAGACAGCAACCAGTCCAAAATTGACTTCCGGTAATGCATTTCTATGGGAAAAAGTGAGTGCATTTTCTCCCTGCGCTCGGTCATAAGAGCAAATATCCCAAATAATTCGTACGTACTAGGTAGCTTGGAACATTTCTCAGTCAGGCCGACGAAATAATTGGTCAGTTACGGCGTTTTTCTTTCAAATTCATCGCATTAAAAACGGTGCTAAAACGGCTTCGTACGTGTATTTTTGTGCACTGTCGGACACTGTTAGCGCGAACACGACGTCGGCGCTTTTCAGCGTGGGGGATATACGTGCCAAACGAACGAAGAACACCTGGAAATTAAGAAAGACGGCAAGAACTACGCAGTAACACTGGATCAGTAACTGCACGTGCATGTAGGATCAAAATAAATTGAAGGCCACGTAATCTATTCCGATTTTAAATAAGTAAGTACCGCTTTATTCTTTCTGCTCTGAGCGAAGCTGCTTGTTCTACGTTCAAAATAGCACCCGCACGCTCGAAATCTTTGAGAACAAGTGCTCGATAAAAGCTGCCCGGCAGAGAAAACAATACGAAGAGACACCTTCCATAGCCCACGGACTTTATTCTCTACGTTTTGAATGTTTTTGTCCGCTCATGCACGGCGGGGTCATTTTCATATAGTGACAGGACTGGCATATTATCAATATATAAGCGTCACCGGAATGTTGGCGAACCTTGAACACACTCTATATTCCTTTCGATTGTAATTTTGCTTCGAATCGTCGCTTGTTTTTACACACCTGCTGCGGAACACACGTTTGGGACTGAAATATAGCGAAGTTAAACATCGTTCACTGATGAAGAAAAATGCGCTAACTAAAGCAATTACACTTTCACAGTGTTAATCAAGGTACATACTATTCGGTACGACCCAAATAACCAAAGTGTTTCGTGTTATTTTTCGGCGAAGAGGCAAAATGCACGCGCGTTTTCCCATAGGAATGCACAGGAGCACCGCGAAAGTAGACTGGTTGCTGTCTGCTTCAATTTGCGTCACGGAAGTCGCATAGACACTAGCGCCAGTTGAACCTCTAGCGTATATTATAATAACTCTATGGTGCACGGCGGGAACTTTGAATTGGGCCTCGTATTTCTATTTTTTATAAAAAAACTACGCAACTCTATAGTGAAAATTTTTTTGTGTGATGTCCTGATATGCCATTTTAACGCCTAGCATGAAAAAAAATTTTTTTTTGGCGTGTCAGAGACTCCTTTAATACGGGCATATGAGAAATGAAAAGTAGTGTTGCAAAAAATCTCTAAAAAATATGAAAATTGTTTCTATTGTTTTCTGGATGAGTGTACAAAAAAGCGTGAAACTAATTTGTAACGTAGCGAGTAAAGTAATTCGTTTTTTTTTTCAGCGAAAGTAATTTGTAACTGTCATCCATTACATTTGAGGCTCGGAAATTTGTAATTGTTGTGCATTACATTTTTCAGTAACAAGCATAAGTCTGCATCAAGTTATAATTTTAAAGCCGGCCGGATTTTCGCACATGTGCTCCAATTTCACGAACTTTTCCCGAGCGCTACATATACACTGCAGCTTGTCGCGGTGTCGAAGAGGCCGCCGGGCTCTGCCAGATGCCAGAACATCGGATCCCTCAATACTGATGAAAGAGGGACACGTGCGATTTTTTTCGGCGCACTAACCTCAGTCTGGAGCCTCCGAGAGCCGAGGTTTTGTACTGGTTTCTTTTTTTTTCTTCTCGCGTTTCAACACAATTCTATGGTTGCCATGGCAATTAAGAGAACTCCGATCATGGCACAATGACTGGGAAGTCTGTGTGGTAGGGGAAAGTGTTTCCTCCTTTTAATGTCGAACATAGAAATGGCTTACCTTTGGTACCATGTAGTTTATAATGGTGTGTAGTGAATTGCATGCGGGAAGAGGAGAAGCAGTTCTTCGCGTTTCTCAATCCCTGTTCTTCTCATCGAGATGGGGAAGAGCATTCTTTTTTTCACACAGAAGTCAATATAACATGTGAAGGTCCTCCAACTTTGTTGATATCCGATAGTTATATCTTTCGCCTTCAATATCGGGTTAAATAAACCTTCCGTGACGATCATCGTTTAGGCTTTCGCACGCGTCAATTAAAATAAGTTATACACTAATTAGTTCATTCAGTAATTGTACACTTAAATCACCATTGAGAGGCATTACGTATCAGAGGAAAGGGGATACAATTACTAATATAACAAATATAAACAACAAAACAAACAGGTTGTTTTCAGCTAATACTGCTGGAGTTTTACAAAAACAGAAAAAAGAAGCAAATGCTAACACCTTGATGTGATTATAACACTGTAAAAAATTTATCCATTAGCAGAAATGATAGGTTAGATATTGGAGCACTTGGGAACAAAACTCTTCAAAATAAAGCCTAAGACGACTATATTCGAGGGCAAATCATTCCAACATACAAAGTCTAGAAAAAAATTAAAAAAACGATTCGTTCATATAATTTGTGTTACCGGCGATTCGAAATGCATAGTACGACTGGTTTAGTCGCGATAATTCTCTGTTCGGTATAAGTATGACTTAGTTAAGACGCCACAAAGGATAATATTAAATTTTATAGTACAAAATCAAGGGCGATATCTTGCGACGTATTTGTTGGAATATCTATCTGACATTTTAGGAATGGAGACACATGGTGGTACGGTCATAATCGTTGAGGAAAAATCTGGACGTGCGGTTCTGAATAGGCTCAGGATGGCCTATGAGATATATTTTTATGAGAGTTTTAAGTTACCGCTCTATACTGTAATTTCAGCCAAAACACATATTTCGTTGCACATTATTGGTAGATGGTGAGGTGCGGCGTTAAGGCTACTTTTTATTTACCCAAGAGCGCGCGAAGTTTCGTCTGCTATGGTTTCGACGTGACTGTTCCAGCCTATTTTGTTGGTCATGGTTACGTATATGTATAAGAGGACACAGAGTCGATTGGTTCAGAACTAAAAGAATACAACGATGGTACTTAGAGCGCAGCTCTTAGGCGCCCGTTTCAGCTTGAGCGGCGTCGGCGTCGCCGTCGGCGTAATCGCGCGGTGCATTAAGGGAAATGTGCCATAATGCACCGCGCGAGTCCCCTTTCCCGAGGTCACGTGACCTGACCCCCGCAGGTCGCGTGACCCCCGAATCTCGTGACCCCCTTCCGAGGTCACGTGTGACCCCCGAAGTCGTGTGCCCCCCTTCCCTGAGGTCCGCGTGACCCCCTCCGTGACCCCCCCCTCCCCGAGGTCACGTGACACCCCCCAGGAGGAGATGGAAGCATGAGGGGAGGAGGAGGAGAAGGAGGAGGAGGAGGGGTATACCCTTCCCTCAGTACCCTCTACCTCCTCCTCCTCAAGAGCTGCGCTCTAATTCGGCGTTACAGGGAGTTGTAAGCAGCTTTCACTTTTTTTTGTAAGTAAAGCGAACCAAGTGGCATTTTGATGGCATAAGCCATTTTAAAGCACTACCGGGATGCATTATTTTGATGACACTTCAGGAGCTGTAGCTTGCTGTTAAATGAACTAATGTTTCGACATGAACCAGAATAATCAGCAAAAATTGGATGCTAGAAATAATGAAAACATACCTGAATAGGGTAAACCAATAATAAATACAAGAAATGGTAAAGTGATCCTTTTGGAACTCCAGAAGTAGCGTTAATACAGTTTTGTTTCTGGTTATTAGGCCACAGTGAACTGTTTGCGAGAAAAAAAGGAATTCGCGTATCGAGGAGAGTAATAGGAGATTTAAATCAATGAGAGAGTATTTGAAAATTAGGCGATGAAGAGGAACCTATTCAGATGTTTTTTGAGAAATAAAAAAGCAAGGAATCCGTTTGGTTTTCTTGGGGAAGGTTAGTGAGTAGCTCATGAGCAAATTCTAAAAGTTTCGTATCGCGTACGAGTGGATCTTACAAATTCCGTGCTGAAGTCTGTAGAAACACATTGCCGAGTTCTAACCGCTAAATAATGTGAGGAAGTATTATCTGAGTTCGAGAAGGCCGGACTCAATGCAGGTTAATGATATGAGACAGTAATTTGAGAGCAGTGCCCGACCGCCGGTTTCAAAAACTACAATATCTTTCTCTAGTTTTTGGTTCGACGGCAAGCAAACCCTGTTGTGACAAATCCGAAAAATAATCAAATTGGAAAATTCACCAGGAATAACCTTAATGTTTCCGGGGATTTTTGAGGTTATTATTGTCAGAATTACAAAACTAAGCTAGCTTTAATGCTTCAATCGGGCGAAGTATTGCAGTTTCAAAAATGTCAATGGAAGGCCATCAACACAACGTCAGACGAAGTCAAGCTATCATAATCACTTTCATTTTTAATACACTAGATAAATAGTCGAGTTATTACCACAGCGCAATCTAGCTCAGAAATTGCGAATCCCGTTTTCATTCCCGGGTTGGAAAGTACGGGCGCTACCTCTGAGTTTGGAGTGTGTTCCAAAACGTTTAGATATTATCTCGAAGGATTTGAGGTTTCTACAGGAATCTACAGCAAATAATTTTGTTTTGACAGTTTGATACTCTTAGTATACCGTAAAATTCCGAGCAAGCGCCCCCCACCCGTGCAAGAGCCCCCCCAACTTCACCGCTAATTTCACATTTCCGCGCCGTTCCGGGCAAGCGCCCCCCTCCCCGCTCCGCACCCGTATCACGCACCGCGCTGACCGCGCCCAGGCAACACTGGCCTGTGAAGTTCAGTCCAAGAATTCAATCCAATCCAATCCTACTTTGCAGCCCGATCAGCCCGGTCACTACGCGCCATTGTCGCTTTGTTTTGGGGGTGTCAGGTCGGCTATGCATTCTTACACAGTGGCAAAGGAAATCGAGGTCGTCCAATGGCATTGTGAAAACGGGAAAGACGTACACCAGACGTCTCGACACATCAAGCTCGACCGGATACGGGAATGGGACAAGAATTTTGACAATTTGCTACAGTCAAACTACGGGAAAGCCAAAGTTCGACGAAAGCTAAGTAACAACGCGCCGGTGTTCAGTGAATACGTGAACGACGCGCTCTTTTAATACCTGGAGCGCGAAAGAAGTGCAGAATGAGCCATTAGCAACCGGCTTCTTTCTGAAGAAGCTGTCAAAATAGCCAACGGCATGCAGTTGGGAAACATCGCGGAATGCTGCGAACTTTTTCTTGCGGCCGACTCTGAGGAGTCTTTTGATGGTTTTGAAAGTGATTAACATAGCAGTGACAAATCTTTGGCCTAATAAAGTCTGTTCTCAGAGATAAATAAAATGTTAAATCTGTGTGCACTGCGCTTTTTTTCTTTTTCTGGCGGAAAAATTTTGTCGTCGCCATTTTGAATTTTGGTGCCGTTCCGGGATAGCGCCCCCCCACTTTGCAGGCAATTTTGACTTGCGTGCAGGGGGCGCTTGCTGTCCAGACGCGCGAATGATTCTTCTCTAACTAAACTTTCATTCAAACGTTTCTCTCATTTAAGCAGGCGCTTCTTTGTGTTTTTTAGTGATCGTAGGGTCTTACCAGTCGCTACAAACATAACAATAGGCACCAATTGCACTGTCAAATTATTGATTGTGTTCTTATGAAGGCACCAGATTGTTTTCCACTGACCCCGTAGGGGTGGTTTCGAGGTAATATTGGAAAAGGCAGAATAAGTTTGGACGGTAAGCATCTTTGTCGAAGTCACGTTTCGGTTTAACAGCTTTCTTGCAAGTACAGGAACGGATAACTCGACAAGCGATATTTTAGGGTCCCTTAATTCAGAAATGGAGTTGACAGTTCGTATTAGTTCTGAACAGCTAGTGAGAACCTGGTGAAAAGTGTTGTGACTGCGGGTGGGTACATCTACAACTTGGGTGATGTTGAAATTGAAGTAATTATCAAAACATTCCCTCTACTCATTCAAGCCACTACACTTTGCTTCAATTTAATTCCAGACGCAGCCGACAATACGAGCTGATGGAACTAATCGAACTTCGTCAAACGCGGTCCATCGTGGTGTTCGTCATGTTTCTGTATGTGTTTTATCATCGCTAGGCCAATCATAAAAGAGAAAAGGCCTTGCGCTTTTAACGCCGGTTGATTCGTCCCGTTACTTCGCAGCGTCTCCTGCGTCTGGACTTAAGCTGAAACGAAGCATAGTTGGAAAATTTACTAATCAGCAGCAAAAACTAAAGCGACCGAAGATAGAAGTCCGAGTCCATTCACGCTATCGCGTAACGTGTATCGAAGCGACAGCAGCTCGGCGCTTGCGTAATTTGCTATAATTTTGCAATCATTGTGGTGTCTGCGCGTCCTCCCGAGCACCGAACTGAGGACGTTCATGCCATTTGCGTTTCCGCTTTCGATTTCACTCCCTTGCCTAATCCGTATCTCCGCCGACGACGACCCTCCTGAGTGGGCCGTAAATGAAAGCCGCGTTCTTCAGAACCGCTACGAACTCTCATGAGGTCTATTAATACGGCGTGTAAGTACGGCTGGCGACGACTAGCCTCAAGCTTGTATTGCACTTTTTGGGCTTTTTTTTTGAATCGGGTCAAAATCAGTAAAATCAGGCACCTGAACGTAACATTTCAGTACCAGATCGGACTCCAATATATGATAAAAAGGCCACAAAGCGGACGGGTCATAATCAGTAAAATCAGGCACCTGAACGTAACATTTCAGTACCAGATCGGACTCCAATATATGATAAAAAGGCCACAAAGCGGACGGGTCATAATCAGTAAAATCAGGCACCTGAACGTAACATTTCAGTACCAGATCGGACTCCAATATATGATAAAAAGGCCACAAAGCGGACGGGTCATAATCAGTAAAATCAGGCACCTGAACGTAACATTTCAGTACCAGATCGGACTCCAATATATGATAAAAAGGCCACAAAGCGGACGGGTCAAAATCAGTAAAATCAGGCACCTGAACGTAACATTTCAGTACCAGATCGGACTCCAATATATGATAAAAAGGCCACAAAGCGGACGGGTCATAATCAGTAAAATCAGGCACCTGAACGTAACATTTCAGTACCAGATCGGACTCCAATATATGATAAAAAGGCCACAAAGCGGACGGGTCAAAATCAGTAAAATCAGGCACCTGAACGTAACATTTCAGTACCAGATCGGACTCCAATATATGATAAAAAGGCCACAAAGCGGACGGGTCAAAATCAGTAAAATCAGGCACCTGAACGTAACATTTCAGTACCAGATCGGACTCCAATATATGATAAAAAGGCCACAAAGCGGACGGGTCATAATCAGTAAAATCAGGCACCTGAACGTAACATTTCAGTACCAGATCGGACTCCAATATATGATAAAAAGGCCACAAAGCGGACGGGTCAAAATCAGTAAAATCAGGCACCTGAACGTAACATTTCAGTACCAGATCGGACTCCAATATATGATAAAAAGGCCACAAAGCGGACGGGTCATAATCAGTAAAATCAGGCACCTGAACGTAACATTTCAGTACCAGATCGGACTCCAATATATGATAAAAAGGCCACAAAGCGGACGGGTCATAATCAGTAAAATCAGGCACCTGAACGTAACATTTCAGTACCAGATCGGACTCCAATATATGATAAAAAGGCCACAAAGCGGACGGGTCATAATCAGTAAAATCAGGCACCTGAACGTAACATTTCAGTACCAGATCGGACTCCAATATATGATAAAAAGGCCACAAAGCGGACGGGTCATAATCAGTAAAATCAGGCACCTGAACGTAACATTTCAGTACCAGATCGGACTCCAATATATGATAAAAAGGCCACAAAGCGGACGGGTCATAATCAGTAAAATCAGGCACCTGAACGTAACATTTCAGTACCAGATCGGACTCCAATATATGATAAAAAGGCCACAAAGCGGACGGGTCAAAATCAGTAAAATCAGGCACCTGAACGTAACATTTCAGTACCAGATCGGACTCCAATATATGATAAAAAGGCCACAAAGCGGACGGGTCATAATCAGTAAAATCAGGCACCTGAACGTAACATTTCAGTACCAGATCGGACTCCAATATATGATAAAAAGGCCACAAAGCGGACGGGTCATAATCAGTAAAATCAGGCACCTGAACGTAACATTTCAGTACCAGATCGGACTCCAATATATGATAAAAAGGCCACAAAGCGGACGGGTCAAAATCAGTAAAATCAGGCACCTGAACGTAACATTTCAGTACCAGATCGGACTCCAATATATGATAAAAAGGCCACAAAGCGGACGGGTCATAATCAGTAAAATCAGGCACCTGAACGTAACATTTCAGTACCAGATCGGACTCCAATATATGATAAAAAGGCCACAAAGCGGACGGGTCAAAATCAGTAAAATCAGGCACCTGAACGTAACATTTCAGTACCAGATCGGACTCCAATATATGATAAAAAGGCCACAAAGCGGACGGGTCATAATCAGTAAAATCAGGCACCTGAACGTAACATTTCAGTACCAGATCGGACTCCAATATATGATAAAAAGGCCACAAAGCGGACGGGTCAAAATCAGTAAAATCAGGCACCTGAACGTAACATTTCAGTACCAGATCGGACTCCAATATATGATAAAAAGGCCACAAAGCGGACGGGTCATAATCAGTAAAATCAGGCACCTGAACGTAACATTTCAGTACCAGATCGGACTCCAATATATGATAAAAAGGCCACAAAGCGGACGGGTCAAAATCAGTAAAATCAGGCACCTGAACGTAACATTTCAGTACCAGATCGGACTCCAATATATGATAAAAAGGCCACAAAGCGGACGGGTCAAAATCAGTAAAATCAGGCACCTGAACGTAACATTTCAGTACCAGATCGGACTCCAATATATGATAAAAAGGCCACAAAGCGGACGGGTCATAATCAGTAAAATCAGGCACCTGAACGTAACATTTCAGTACCAGATCGGACTCCAATATATGATAAAAAGGCCACAAAGCGGACGGGTCAAAATCAGTAAAATCAGGCACCTGAACGTAACATTTCAGTACCAGATCGGACTCCAATATATGATAAAAAGGCCACAAAGCGGACGGGTCAAAATCAGTAAAATCAGGCACCTGAACGTAACATTTCAGTACCAGATCGGACTCCAATATATGATAAAAAGGCCACAAAGCGGACGGGTCATAATCAGTAAAATCAGGCACCTGAACGTAACATTTCAGTACCAGATCGGACTCCAATATATGATAAAAAGGCCACAAAGCGGACGGGTCAAAATCAGTAAAATCAGGCACCTGAACGTAACATTTCAGTACCAGATCGGACTCCAATATATGATAAAAAGGCCACAAAGCGGACGGGTCAAAATCAGTAAAATCAGGCACCTGAACGTAACATTTCAGTACCAGATCGGACTCCAATATATGATAAAAAGGCCACAAAGCGGACGGGTCATAATCAGTAAAATCAGGCACCTGAACGTAACATTTCAGTACCAGATCGGACTCCAATATATGATAAAAAGGCCACAAAGCGGACGGGTCAAAATCAGTAAAATCAGGCACCTGAACGTAACATTTCAGTACCAGATCGGACTCCAATATATGATAAAAAGGCCACAAAGCGGACGGGTCATAATCAGTAAAATCAGGCACCTGAACGTAACATTTCAGTACCAGATCGGACTCCAATATATGATAAAAAGGCCACAAAGCGGACGGGTCAAAATCAGTAAAATCAGGCACCTGAACGTAACATTTCAGTACCAGATCGGACTCCAATATATGATAAAAAGGCCACAAAGCGGACGGGTCATAATCAGTAAAATCAGGCACCTGAACGTAACATTTCAGTACCAGATCGGACTCCAATATATGATAAAAAGGCCACAAAGCGGACGGGTCAAAATCAGTAAAATCAGGCACCTGAACGTAACATTTCAGTACCAGATCGGACTCCAATATATGATAAAAAGGCCACAAAGCGGACGGGTCAAAATCAGTAAAATCAGGCACCTGAACGTAACATTTCAGTACCAGATCGGACTCCAATATATGATAAAAAGGCCACAAAGCGGACGGGTCAAAATCAGTAAAATCAGGCACCTGAACGTAACATTTCAGTACCAGATCGGACTCCAATATATGATAAAAAGGCCACAAAGCGGACGGGTCAAAATCAGTAAAATCAGGCACCTGAACGTAACATTTCAGTACCAGATCGGACTCCAATATATGATAAAAAGGCCACAAAGCGGACGGGTCATAATCAGTAAAATCAGGCACCTGAACGTAACATTTCAGTACCAGATCGGACTCCAATATATGATAAAAAGGCCACAAAGCGGACGGGTCAAAATCAGTAAAATCAGGCACCTGAACGTAACATTTCAGTACCAGATCGGACTCCAATATATGATAAAAAGGCCACAAAGCGGACGGGTCATAATCAGTAAAATCAGGCACCTGAACGTAACATTTCAGTACCAGATCGGACTCCAATATATGATAAAAAGGCCACAAAGCGGACGGGTCATAATCAGTAAAATCAGGCACCTGAACGTAACATTTCAGTACCAGATCGGACTCCAATATATGATAAAAAGGCCACAAAGCGGACGGGTCATAATCAGTAAAATCAGGCACCTGAACGTAACATTTCAGTACCAGATCGGACTCCAATATATGATAAAAAGGCCACAAAGCGGACGGGTCATAATCAGTAAAATCAGGCACCTGAACGTAACATTTCAGTACCAGATCGGACTCCAATATATGATAAAAAGGCCACAAAGCGGACGGGTCAAAATCAGTAAAATCAGGCACCTGAACGTAACATTTCAGTACCAGATCGGACTCCAATATATGATAAAAAGGCCACAAAGCGGACGGGTCATAATCAGTAAAATCAGGCACCTGAACGTAACATTTCAGTACCAGATCGGACTCCAATATATGATAAAAAGGCCACAAAGCGGACGGGTCAAAATCAGTAAAATCAGGCACCTGAACGTAACATTTCAGTACCAGATCGGACTCCAATATATGATAAAAAGGCCACAAAGCGGACGGGTCATAATCAGTAAAATCAGGCACCTGAACGTAACATTTCAGTACCAGATCGGACTCCAATATATGATAAAAAGGCCACAAAGCGGACGGGTCATAATCAGTAAAATCAGGCACCTGAACGTAACATTTCAGTACCAGATCGGACTCCAATATATGATAAAAAGGCCACAAAGCGGACGGGTCATAATCAGTAAAATCAGGCACCTGAACGTAACATTTCAGTACCAGATCGGACTCCAATATATGATAAAAAGGCCACAAAGCGGACGGGTCATAATCAGTAAAATCAGGCACCTGAACGTAACATTTCAGTACCAGATCGGACTCCAATATATGATAAAAAGGCCACAAAGCGGACGGGTCAAAATCAGTAAAATCAGGCACCTGAACGTAACATTTCAGTACCAGATCGGACTCCAATATATGATAAAAAGGCCACAAAGCGGACGGGTCATAATCAGTAAAATCAGGCACCTGAACGTAACATTTCAGTACCAGATCGGACTCCAATATATGATAAAAAGGCCACAAAGCGGACGGGTCAAAATCAGTAAAATCAGGCACCTGAACGTAACATTTCAGTACCAGATCGGACTCCAATATATGATAAAAAGGCCACAAAGCGGACGGGTCATAATCAGTAAAATCAGGCACCTGAACGTAACATTTCAGTACCAGATCGGACTCCAATATATGATAAAAAGGCCACAAAGCGGACGGGTCAAAATCAGTAAAATCAGGCACCTGAACGTAACATTTCAGTACCAGATCGGACTCCAATATATGATAAAAAGGCCACAAAGCGGACGGGTCATAATCAGTAAAATCAGGCACCTGAACGTAACATTTCAGTACCAGATCGGACTCCAATATATGATAAAAAGGCCACAAAGCGGACGGGTCATAATCAGTAAAATCAGGCACCTGAACGTAACATTTCAGTACCAGATCGGACTCCAATATATGATAAAAAGGCCACAAAGCGGACGGGTCATAATCAGTAAAATCAGGCACCTGAACGTAACATTTCAGTACCAGATCGGACTCCAATATATGATAAAAAGGCCACAAAGCGGACGGGTCATAATCAGTAAAATCAGGCACCTGAACGTAACATTTCAGTACCAGATCGGACTCCAATATATGATAAAAAGGCCACAAAGCGGACGGGTCATAATCAGTAAAATCAGGCACCTGAACGTAACATTTCAGTACCAGATCGGACTCCAATATATGATAAAAAGGCCACAAAGCGGACGGGTCATAATCAGTAAAATCAGGCACCTGAACGTAACATTTCAGTACCAGATCGGACTCCAATATATGATAAAAAGGCCACAAAGCGGACGGGTCAAAATCAGTAAAATCAGGCACCTGAACGTAACATTTCAGTACCAGATCGGACTCCAATATATGATAAAAAGGCCACAAAGCGGACGGGTCAAAATCAGTAAAATCAGGCACCTGAACGTAACATTTCAGTACCAGATCGGACTCCAATATATGATAAAAAGGCCACAAAGCGGACGGGTCAAAATCAGTAAAATCAGGCACCTGAACGTAACATTTCAGTACCAGATCGGACTCCAATATATGATAAAAAGGCCACAAAGCGGACGGGTCATAATCAGTAAAATCAGGCACCTGAACGTAACATTTCAGTACCAGATCGGACTCCAATATATGATAAAAAGGCCACAAAGCGGACGGGTCAAAATCAGTAAAATCAGGCACCTGAACGTAACATTTCAGTACCAGATCGGACTCCAATATATGATAAAAAGGCCACAAAGCGGACGGGTCATAATCAGTAAAATCAGGCACCTGAACGTAACATTTCAGTACCAGATCGGACTCCAATATATGATAAAAAGGCCACAAAGCGGACGGGTCAAAATCAGTAAAATCAGGCACCTGAACGTAACATTTCAGTACCAGATCGGACTCCAATATATGATAAAAAGGCCACAAAGCGGACGGGTCAAAATCAGTAAAATCAGGCACCTGAACGTAACATTTCAGTACCAGATCGGACTCCAATATATGATAAAAAGGCCACAAAGCGGACGGGTCAAAATCAGTAAAATCAGGCACCTGAACGTAACATTTCAGTACCAGATCGGACTCCAATATATGATAAAAAGGCCACAAAGCGGACGGGTCATAATCAGTAAAATCAGGCACCTGAACGTAACATTTCAGTACCAGATCGGACTCCAATATATGATAAAAAGGCCACAAAGCGGACGGGTCAAAATCAGTAAAATCAGGCACCTGAACGTAACATTTCAGTACCAGATCGGACTCCAATATATGATAAAAAGGCCACAAAGCGGACGGGTCATAATCAGTAAAATCAGGCACCTGAACGTAACATTTCAGTACCAGATCGGACTCCAATATATGATAAAAAGGCCACAAAGCGGACGGGTCAAAATCAGTAAAATCAGGCACCTGAACGTAACATTTCAGTACCAGATCGGACTCCAATATATGATAAAAAGGCCACAAAGCGGACGGGTCAAAATCAGTAAAATCAGGCACCTGAACGTAACATTTCAGTACCAGATCGGACTCCAATATATGATAAAAAGGCCACAAAGCGGACGGGTCATAATCAGTAAAATCAGGCACCTGAACGTAACATTTCAGTACCAGATCGGACTCCAATATATGATAAAAAGGCCACAAAGCGGACGGGTCAAAATCAGTAAAATCAGGCACCTGAACGTAACATTTCAGTACCAGATCGGACTCCAATATATGATAAAAAGGCCACAAAGCGGACGGGTCATAATCAGTAAAATCAGGCACCTGAACGTAACATTTCAGTACCAGATCGGACTCCAATATATGATAAAAAGGCCACAAAGCGGACGGGTCATAATCAGTAAAATCAGGCACCTGAACGTAACATTTCAGTACCAGATCGGACTCCAATATATGATAAAAAGGCCACAAAGCGGACGGGTCAAAATCAGTAAAATCAGGCACCTGAACGTAACATTTCAGTACCAGATCGGACTCCAATATATGATAAAAAGGCCACAAAGCGGACGGGTCATAATCAGTAAAATCAGGCACCTGAACGTAACATTTCAGTACCAGATCGGACTCCAATATATGATAAAAAGGCCACAAAGCGGACGGGTCATAATCAGTAAAATCAGGCACCTGAACGTAACATTTCAGTACCAGATCGGACTCCAATATATGATAAAAAGGCCACAAAGCGGACGGGTCATAATCAGTAAAATCAGGCACCTGAACGTAACATTTCAGTACCAGATCGGACTCCAATATATGATAAAAAGGCCACAAAGCGGACGGGTCATAATCAGTAAAATCAGGCACCTGAACGTAACATTTCAGTACCAGATCGGACTCCAATATATGATAAAAAGGCCACAAAGCGGACGGGTCAAAATCAGTAAAATCAGGCACCTGAACGTAACATTTCAGTACCAGATCGGACTCCAATATATGATAAAAAGGCCACAAAGCGGACGGGTCATAATCAGTAAAATCAGGCACCTGAACGTAACATTTCAGTACCAGATCGGACTCCAATATATGATAAAAAGGCCACAAAGCGGACGGGTCAAAATCAGTAAAATCAGGCACCTGAACGTAACATTTCAGTACCAGATCGGACTCCAATATATGATAAAAAGGCCACAAAGCGGACGGGTCATAATCAGTAAAATCAGGCACCTGAACGTAACATTTCAGTACCAGATCGGACTCCAATATATGATAAAAAGGCCACAAAGCGGACGGGTCAAAATCAGTAAAATCAGGCACCTGAACGTAACATTTCAGTACCAGATCGGACTCCAATATATGATAAAAAGGCCACAAAGCGGACGGGTCATAATCAGTAAAATCAGGCACCTGAACGTAACATTTCAGTACCAGATCGGACTCCAATATATGATAAAAAGGCCACAAAGCGGACGGGTCATAATCAGTAAAATCAGGCACCTGAACGTAACATTTCAGTACCAGATCGGACTCCAATATATGATAAAAAGGCCACAAAGCGGACGGGTCATAATCAGTAAAATCAGGCACCTGAACGTAACATTTCAGTACCAGATCGGACTCCAATATATGATAAAAAGGCCACAAAGCGGACGGGTCAAAATCAGTAAAATCAGGCACCTGAACGTAACATTTCAGTACCAGATCGGACTCCAATATATGATAAAAAGGCCACAAAGCGGACGGGTCATAATCAGTAAAATCAGGCACCTGAACGTAACATTTCAGTACCAGATCGGACTCCAATATATGATAAAAAGGCCACAAAGCGGACGGGTCAAAATCAGTAAAATCAGGCACCTGAACGTAACATTTCAGTACCAGATCGGACTCCAATATATGATAAAAAGGCCACAAAGCGGACGGGTCATAATCAGTAAAATCAGGCACCTGAACGTAACATTTCAGTACCAGATCGGACTCCAATATATGATAAAAAGGCCACAAAGCGGACGGGTCAAAATCAGTAAAATCAGGCACCTGAACGTAACATTTCAGTACCAGATCGGACTCCAATATATGATAAAAAGGCCACAAAGCGGACGGGTCAAAATCAGTAAAATCAGGCACCTGAACGTAACATTTCAGTACCAGATCGGACTCCAATATATGATAAAAAGGCCACAAAGCGGACGGGTCAAAATCAGTAAAATCAGGCACCTGAACGTAACATTTCAGTACCAGATCGGACTCCAATATATGATAAAAAGGCCACAAAGCGGACGGGTCATAATCAGTAAAATCAGGCACCTGAACGTAACATTTCAGTACCAGATCGGACTCCAATATATGATAAAAAGGCCACAAAGCGGACGGGTCAAAATCAGTAAAATCAGGCACCTGAACGTAACATTTCAGTACCAGATCGGACTCCAATATATGATAAAAAGGCCACAAAGCGGACGGGTCATAATCAGTAAAATCAGGCACCTGAACGTAACATTTCAGTACCAGATCGGACTCCAATATATGATAAAAAGGCCACAAAGCGGACGGGTCAAAATCAGTAAAATCAGGCACCTGAACGTAACATTTCAGTACCAGATCGGACTCCAATATATGATAAAAAGGCCACAAAGCGGACGGGTCAAAATCAGTAAAATCAGGCACCTGAACGTAACATTTCAGTACCAGATCGGACTCCAATATATGATAAAAAGGCCACAAAGCGGACGGGTCATAATCAGTAAAATCAGGCACCTGAACGTAACATTTCAGTACCAGATCGGACTCCAATATATGATAAAAAGGCCACAAAGCGGACGGGTCATAATCAGTAAAATCAGGCACCTGAACGTAACATTTCAGTACCAGATCGGACTCCAATATATGATAAAAAGGCCACAAAGCGGACGGGTCAAAATCAGTAAAATCAGGCACCTGAACGTAACATTTCAGTACCAGATCGGACTCCAATATATGATAAAAAGGCCACAAAGCGGACGGGTCATAATCAGTAAAATCAGGCACCTGAACGTAACATTTCAGTACCAGATCGGACTCCAATATATGATAAAAAGGCCACAAAGCGGACGGGTCAAAATCAGTAAAATCAGGCACCTGAACGTAACATTTCAGTACCAGATCGGACTCCAATATATGATAAAAAGGCCACAAAGCGGACGGGTCATAATCAGTAAAATCAGGCACCTGAACGTAACATTTCAGTACCAGATCGGACTCCAATATATGATAAAAAGGCCACAAAGCGGACGGGTCATAATCAGTAAAATCAGGCACCTGAACGTAACATTTCAGTACCAGATCGGACTCCAATATATGATAAAAAGGCCACAAAGCGGACGGGTCATAATCAGTAAAATCAGGCACCTGAACGTAACATTTCAGTACCAGATCGGACTCCAATATATGATAAAAAGGCCACAAAGCGGACGGGTCAAAATCAGTAAAATCAGGCACCTGAACGTAACATTTCAGTACCAGATCGGACTCCAATATATGATAAAAAGGCCACAAAGCGGACGGGTCAAAATCAGTAAAATCAGGCACCTGAACGTAACATTTCAGTACCAGATCGGACTCCAATATATGATAAAAAGGCCACAAAGCGGACGGGTCAAAATCAGTAAAATCAGGCACCTGAACGTAACATTTCAGTACCAGATCGGACTCCAATATATGATAAAAAGGCCACAAAGCGGACGGGTCAAAATCAGTAAAATCAGGCACCTGAACGTAACATTTCAGTACCAGATCGGACTCCAATATATGATAAAAAGGCCACAAAGCGGACGGGTCATAATCAGTAAAATCAGGCACCTGAACGTAACATTTCAGTACCAGATCGGACTCCAATATATGATAAAAAGGCCACAAAGCGGACGGGTCAAAATCAGTAAAATCAGGCACCTGAACGTAACATTTCAGTACCAGATCGGACTCCAATATATGATAAAAAGGCCACAAAGCGGACGGGTCAAAATCAGTAAAATCAGGCACCTGAACGTAACATTTCAGTACCAGATCGGACTCCAATATATGATAAAAAGGCCACAAAGCGGACGGGTCATAATCAGTAAAATCAGGCACCTGAACGTAACATTTCAGTACCAGATCGGACTCCAATATATGATAAAAAGGCCACAAAGCGGACGGGTCAAAATCAGTAAAATCAGGCACCTGAACGTAACATTTCAGTACCAGATCGGACTCCAATATATGATAAAAAGGCCACAAAGCGGACGGGTCAAAATCAGTAAAATCAGGCACCTGAACGTAACATTTCAGTACCAGATCGGACTCCAATATATGATAAAAAGGCCACAAAGCGGACGGGTCATAATCAGTAAAATCAGGCACCTGAACGTAACATTTCAGTACCAGATCGGACTCCAATATATGATAAAAAGGCCACAAAGCGGACGGGTCAAAATCAGTAAAATCAGGCACCTGAACGTAACATTTCAGTACCAGATCGGACTCCAATATATGATAAAAAGGCCACAAAGCGGACGGGTCATAATCAGTAAAATCAGGCACCTGAACGTAACATTTCAGTACCAGATCGGACTCCAATATATGATAAAAAGGCCACAAAGCGGACGGGTCAAAATCAGTAAAATCAGGCACCTGAACGTAACATTTCAGTACCAGATCGGACTCCAATATATGATAAAAAGGCCACAAAGCGGACGGGTCAAAATCAGTAAAATCAGGCACCTGAACGTAACATTTCAGTACCAGATCGGACTCCAATATATGATAAAAAGGCCACAAAGCGGACGGGTCAAAATCAGTAAAATCAGGCACCTGAACGTAACATTTCAGTACCAGATCGGACTCCAATATATGATAAAAAGGCCACAAAGCGGACGGGTCAAAATCAGTAAAATCAGGCACCTGAACGTAACATTTCAGTACCAGATCGGACTCCAATATATGATAAAAAGGCCACAAAGCGGACGGGTCAAAATCAGTAAAATCAGGCACCTGAACGTAACATTTCAGTACCAGATCGGACTCCAATATATGATAAAAAGGCCACAAAGCGGACGGGTCAAAATCAGTAAAATCAGGCACCTGAACGTAACATTTCAGTACCAGATCGGACTCCAATATATGATAAAAAGGCCACAAAGCGGACGGGTCAAAATCAGTAAAATCAGGCACCTGAACGTAACATTTCAGTACCAGATCGGACTCCAATATATGATAAAAAGGCCACAAAGCGGACGGGTCATAATCAGTAAAATCAGGCACCTGAACGTAACATTTCAGTACCAGATCGGACTCCAATATATGATAAAAAGGCCACAAAGCGGACGGGTCAAAATCAGTAAAATCAGGCACCTGAACGTAACATTTCAGTACCAGATCGGACTCCAATATATGATAAAAAGGCCACAAAGCGGACGGGTCATAATCAGTAAAATCAGGCACCTGAACGTAACATTTCAGTACCAGATCGGACTCCAATATATGATAAAAAGGCCACAAAGCGGACGGGTCATAATCAGTAAAATCAGGCACCTGAACGTAACATTTCAGTACCAGATCGGACTCCAATATATGATAAAAAGGCCACAAAGCGGACGGGTCAAAATCAGTAAAATCAGGCACCTGAACGTAACATTTCAGTACCAGATCGGACTCCAATATATGATAAAAAGGCCACAAAGCGGACGGGTCAAAATCAGTAAAATCAGGCACCTGAACGTAACATTTCAGTACCAGATCGGACTCCAATATATGATAAAAAGGCCACAAAGCGGACGGGTCAAAATCAGTAAAATCAGGCACCTGAACGTAACATTTCAGTACCAGATCGGACTCCAATATATGATAAAAAGGCCACAAAGCGGACGGGTCAAAATCAGTAGAATCAGGCACCTGAACGTAACATTTCAGTACCAGATCGGACTCCAATATATGATAAAAAGGCCACAAAGCGGACGGGTCAAAATCAGTAGAATCAGGCACCTGAACGTAACATTTCAGTACCAGATCGGACTCCAATATATGATAAAAAGGCCACAAAGCGGACGGGTCAAAATCAGTAGAATCAGGCACCTGAACGTAACATTTCAGTACCAGATCGGACTCCAATATATGATAAAAAGGCCACAAAGCGGACGGGTCAAAATCAGTAGAATCAGGCACCTGAACGTAACATTTCAGTACCAGATCGGACTCCAATATATGATAAAAAGGCCACAAAGCGGACGGGTCATAATCAGTAAAATCAGGCACCTGAACGTAACATTTCAGTACCAGATCGGACTCCAATATATGATAAAAAGGCCACAAAGCGGACGGGTCAAAATCAGTAAAATCAGGCACCTGAACGTAACATTTCAGTACCAGATCGGACTCCAATATATGATAAAAAGGCCACAAAGCGGACGGGTCAAAATCAGTAAAATCAGGCACCTGAACGTAACATTTCAGTACCAGATCGGACTCCAATATATGATAAAAAGGCCACAAAGCGGACGGGTCAAAATCAGTAAAATCAGGCACCTGAACGTAACATTTCAGTACCAGATCGGACTCCAATATATGATAAAAAGGCCACAAAGCGGACGGGTCATAATCAGTAAAATCAGGCACCTGAACGTAACATTTCAGTACCAGATCGGACTCCAATATATGATAAAAAGGCCACAAAGCGGACGGGTCAAAATCAGTAGAATCAGGCACCTGAACGTAACATTTCAGTACCAGATCGGACTCCAATATATGATAAAAAGGCCACAAAGCGGACGGGTCAAAATCAGTAAAATCAGGCACCTGAACGTAACATTTCAGTACCAGATCGGACTCCAATATATGATAAAAAGGCCACAAAGCGGACGGGTCAAAATCAGTAGAATCAGGCACCTGAACGTAACATTTCAGTACCAGATCGGACTCCAATATATGATAAAAAGGCCACAAAGCGGACGGGTCAAAATCAGTAAAATCAGGCACCTGAACGTAACATTTCAGTACCAGATCGGACTCCAATATATGATAAAAAGGCCACAAAGCGGACGGGTCAAAATCAGTAAAATCAGGCACCTGAACGTAACATTTCAGTACCAGATCGGACTCCAATATATGATAAAAAGGCCACAAAGCGGACGGGTCATAATCAGTAAAATCAGGCACCTGAACGTAACATTTCAGTACCAGATCGGACTCCAATATATGATAAAAAGGCCACAAAGCGGACGGGTCATAATCAGTAAAATCAGGCACCTGAACGTAACATTTCAGTACCAGATCGGACTCCAATATATGATAAAAAGGCCACAAAGCGGACGGGTCAAAATCAGTAAAATCAGGCACCTGAACGTAACATTTCAGTACCAGATCGGACTCCAATATATGATAAAAAGGCCACAAAGCGGACGGGTCATAATCAGTAAAATCAGGCACCTGAACGTAACATTTCAGTACCAGATCGGACTCCAATATATGATAAAAAGGCCACAAAGCGGACGGGTCAAAATCAGTAAAATCAGGCACCTGAACGTAACATTTCAGTACCAGATCGGACTCCAATATATGATAAAAAGGCCACAAAGCGGACGGGTCAAAATCAGTAAAATCAGGCACCTGAACGTAACATTTCAGTACCAGATCGGACTCCAATATATGATAAAAAGGCCACAAAGCGGACGGGTCATAATCAGTAAAATCAGGCACCTGAACGTAACATTTCAGTACCAGATCGGACTCCAATATATGATAAAAAGGCCACAAAGCGGACGGGTCAAAATCAGTAAAATCAGGCACCTGAACGTAACATTTCAGTACCAGATCGGACTCCAATATATGATAAAAAGGCCACAAAGCGGACGGGTCAAAATCAGTAAAATCAGGCACCTGAACGTAACATTTCAGTACCAGATCGGACTCCAATATATGATAAAAAGGCCACAAAGCGGACGGGTCATAATCAGTAAAATCAGGCACCTGAACGTAACATTTCAGTACCAGATCGGACTCCAATATATGATAAAAAGGCCACAAAGCGGACGGGTCAAAATCAGTAGAATCAGGCACCTGAACGTAACATTTCAGTACCAGATCGGACTCCAATATATGATAAAAAGGCCACAAAGCGGACGGGTCAAAATCAGTAAAATCAGGCACCTGAACGTAACATTTCAGTACCAGATCGGACTCCAATATATGATAAAAAGGCCACAAAGCGGACGGGTCAAAATCAGTAAAATCAGGCACCTGAACGTAACATTTCAGTACCAGATCGGACTCCAATATATGATAAAAAGGCCACAAAGCGGACGGGTCAAAATCAGTAGAATCAGGCACCTGAACGTAACATTTCAGTACCAGATCGGACTCCAATATATGATAAAAAGGCCACAAAGCGGACGGGTCAAAATCAGTAAAATCAGGCACCTGAACGTAACATTTCAGTACCAGATCGGACTCCAATATATGATAAAAAGGCCACAAAGCGGACGGGTCATAATCAGTAAAATCAGGCACCTGAACGTAACATTTCAGTACCAGATCGGACTCCAATATATGATAAAAAGGCCACAAAGCGGACGGGTCAAAATCAGTAAAATCAGGCACCTGAACGTAACATTTCAGTACCAGATCGGACTCCAATATATGATGAAAAGGCCACAAAGCGGACGGGTCATAATCAGTAAAATCAGGCACCTGAACGTAACATTTCAGTACCAGATCGGACTCCAATATATGATAAAAAGGCCACAAAGCGGACGGGTCAAAATCAGTAGAATCAGGCACCTGAACGTAACATTTCAGTACCAGATCGGACTCCAATATATGATAAAAAGGCCACAAAGCGGACGGGTCATAATCAGTAAAATCAGGCACCTGAACGTAACATTTCAGTACCAGATCGGACTCCAATATATGATAAAAAGGCCACAAAGCGGACGGGTCATAATCAGTAGAATCAGGCACCTGAACGTAACATTTCAGTACCAGATCGGACTCCAATATATGATAAAAAGGCCACAAAGCGGACGGGTCAAAATCAGTAAAATCAGGCACCTGAACGTAACATTTCAGTACCAGATCGGACTCCAATATATGATAAAAAGGCCACAAAGCGGACGGGTCAAAATCAGTAAAATCAGGCACCTGAACGTAACATTTCAGTACCAGATCGGACTCCAATATATGATAAAAAGGCCACAAAGCGGACGGGTCAAAATCAGTAAAATCAGGCACCTGAACGTAACATTTCAGTACCAGATCGGACTCCAATATATGATAAAAAGGCCACAAAGCGGACGGGTCAAAATCAGTAAAATCAGGCACCTGAACGTAACATTTCAGTACCAGATCGGACTCCAATATATGATAAAAAGGCCACAAAGCGGACGGGTCAAAATCAGTAGAATCAGGCACCTGAACGTAACATTTCAGTACCAGATCGGACTCCAATATATGATAAAAAGGCCACAAAGCGGACGGGTCATAATCAGTAAAATCAGGCACCTGAACGTAACATTTCAGTACCAGATCGGACTCCAATATATGATAAAAAGGCCACAAAGCGGACGGGTCATAATCAGTAAAATCAGGCACCTGAACGTAACATTTCAGTACCAGATCGGACTCCAATATATGATAAAAAGGCCACAAAGCGGACGGGTCAAAATCAGTAAAATCAGGCACCTGAACGTAACATTTCAGTACCAGATCGGACTCCAATATATGATAAAAAGGCCACAAAGCGGACGGGTCAAAATCAGTAAAATCAGGCACCTGAACGTAACATTTCAGTACCAGATCGGACTCCAATATATGATAAAAAGGCCACAAAGCGGACGGGTCAAAATCAGTAAAATCAGGCACCTGAACGTAACATTTCAGTACCAGATCGGACTCCAATATATGATAAAAAGGCCACAAAGCGGACGGGTCATAATCAGTAAAATCAGGCACCTGAACGTAACATTTCAGTACCAGATCGGACTCCAATATATGATAAAAAGGCCACAAAGCGGACGGGTCATAATCAGTAAAATCAGGCACCTGAACGTAACATTTCAGTACCAGATCGGACTCCAATATATGATAAAAAGGCCACAAAGCGGACGGGTCATAATCAGTAAAATCAGGCACCTGAACGTAACATTTCAGTACCAGATCGGACTCCAATATATGATAAAAAGGCCACAAAGCGGACGGGTCAAAATCAGTAGAATCAGGCACCTGAACGTAACATTTCAGTACCAGATCGGACTCCAATATATGATAAAAAGGCCACAAAGCGGACGGGTCAAAATCAGTAGAATCAGGCACCTGAACGTAACATTTCAGTACCAGATCGGACTCCAATATATGATAAAAAGGCCACAAAGCGGACGGGTCAAAATCAGTAAAATCAGGCACCTGAACGTAACATTTCAGTACCAGATCGGACTCCAATATATGATAAAAAGGCCACAAAGCGGACGGGTCAAAATCAGTAAAATCAGGCACCTGAACGTAACATTTCAGTACCAGATCGGACTCCAATATATGATAAAAAGGCCACAAAGCGGACGGGTCAAAATCAGTAAAATCAGGCACCTGAACGTAACATTTCAGTACCAGATCGGACTCCAATATATGATAAAAAGGCCACAAAGCGGACGGGTCAAAATCAGTAAAATCAGGCACCTGAACGTAACATTTCAGTACCAGATCGGACTCCAATATATGATAAAAAGGCCACAAAGCGGACGGGTCAAAATCAGTAAAATCAGGCACCTGAACGTAACATTTCAGTACCAGATCGGACTCCAATATATGATAAAAAGGCCACAAAGCGGACGGGTCAAAATCAGTAAAATCAGGCACCTGAACGTAACATTTCAGTACCAGATCGGACTCCAATATATGATAAAAAGGCCACAAAGCGGACGGGTCATAATCAGTAGAATCAGGCACCTGAACGTAACATTTCAGTACCAGATCGGACTCCAATATATGATAAAAAGGCCACAAAGCGGACGGGTCAAAATCAGTAAAATCAGGCACCTGAACGTAACATTTCAGTACCAGATCGGACTCCAATATATGATAAAAAGGCCACAAAGCGGACGGGTCATAATCAGTAAAATCAGGCACCTGAACGTAACATTTCAGTACCAGATCGGACTCCAATATATGATAAAAAGGCCACAAAGCGGACGGGTCATAATCAGTAAAATCAGGCACCTGAACGTAACATTTCAGTACCAGATCGGACTCCAATATATGATAAAAAGGCCACAAAGCGGACGGGTCATAATCAGTAGAATCAGGCACCTGAACGTAACATTTCAGTACCAGATCGGACTCCAATATATGATAAAAAGGCCACAAAGCGGACGGGTCAAAATCAGTAAAATCAGGCACCTGAACGTAACATTTCAGTACCAGATCGGACTCCAATATATGATAAAAAGGCCACAAAGCGGACGGGTCAAAATCAGTAAAATCAGGCACCTGAACGTAACATTTCAGTACCAGATCGGACTCCAATATATGATAAAAAGGCCACAAAGCGGACGGGTCAAAATCAGTAGAATCAGGCACCTGAACGTAACATTTCAGTACCAGATCGGACTCCAATATATGATAAAAAGGCCACAAAGCGGACGGGTCAAAATCAGTAGAATCAGGCACCTGAACGTAACATTTCAGTACCAGATCGGACTCCAATATATGATAAAAAGGCCACAAAGCGGACGGGTCATAATCAGTAGAATCAGGCACCTGAACGTAACATTTCAGTACCAGATCGGACTCCAATATATGATAAAAAGGCCACAAAGCGGACGGGTCAAAATCAGTAGAATCAGGCACCTGAACGTAAC